>JABSTQ010001317.1:0-165000 GCA_013358835.2 Ixodes persulcatus | reverse complement strand
TGCGCATTCTGAATGTATATAAGAAACGCTATTCAAATCCCAACATTAAATTTAAAAACATATAGCTGAAAGGATGATAAGGAAGTAATCTGTCAGAAATAACGCCAACCATGCGACTCCTTGTCGCGCGGTTGACATTTCGTCTGACCCAGTGTTTAACGGCGACCTTTTTTCCCAGAGTGGTAGAACAGAGCCTATTTTTTGTAGCAACCGTCCCGCCTGTTTGTTGTTCAGTGTCTTAGCGAAGACTTCAATAGGGCTCGGTGCGGTATCGGCGCACATTATATAAAAATCACGGAAGCGCGCGCTTATAATTTACGAGTTCTAAACACTTTGAGTTATGTAGATCACAAGTCCAAGCTTATCGCTGCAAAAGTTTCGCTCTGCTGGAAGTAGCGAAACGCTTACGTCAACGTTTCCCTCCCCGACAAGTTTCGGTAACAGCGCCTTCGGAGTATCAAGGAGAGTCATCGAGCTGAAGGAACGAAGTGTGTACAAGAGATGGCGAGTTCGGTTTTCCCGAACGTCCAGTGCAAAGTGCAAGGTGCCTGTTCAAGTGGCTCAGGAGCTATGGGAATGGTGCGAGAATGTTTGCTAGATAAAGAAGCTATCGATGTTTTCAGAACACGCAACAGGAATGGATCGTCTGATAGCTGAATCTCGAGAGTGGGCTGCACACTCGAAAGAGGACTCTCTTTTGGACCGACAAACGAGTGACAGGCCTACAGATTGAGCTTGTCTGACCTCTTGAGTCGTATGTCTGGCTCGGGTTTTTGATTTCTCCTCCGTTCTTAACTGAAACACAGGCACAAAAAATAAAAGCCGTTTACAACTCCCTGTAACGCCGAATTAGAGCGCAGCTTTTGAGGATGAGGAGGGAAGGGTACTGAGGGGAGGGTATACCCCTCCTCCCTCCTCCTCACCTCCTCATCCTGTCTGCGACTCCTCCCTCCGATCGGCGTCGCCTCACGAGGGTCACGTGACCTCACGGGGGTCACATGACGATGACGATGACGTCATCGTCATCACCAGTGACGCCACTGATGACGTCATCATCATCGTCAAAGATGACGTCATCGTCATCGTCACTAATGGCGTCATCGTTACTGATGACGTCATCAGTGACGTCCCTCGTCCCATAATGCACCGCACGGTTGCTCCGACGGCGACGCCAACGGTGACGCCGCTGAAGCCGGAAACGGGCGCCTAAGAGCTGCGCTCTAAAAATACTCCCTGTATTTATAGTTCATCTCGCGCTTCGGTAACGTTGAACACGGTAGCAAAATCACACGGTACCTCGATTATGATTGAGGTACCGTGTGAAACACCACACCTCCACCAAATAATGTGAGGAACACGGAGACTCGGTGACCAGTCCCAACTAAAGTAATGGCGAATTCCACTGGGCGTTTTGGAGCGCACCGGGATCAGTTGACCAGATCCGGAATGGAGCACACGATCCGAACGGGGTCCCCAGCCTACGGATCCCCAGTGGAATATGACCACTGCTCCGGGATCGGCGGATGCCTCCCCGTCATTCACCTCCCGGGAATCCCCTTTCCACGGCCGCCGCGGTCGTTTCGAAGACGTTTTCGCAATCGCGGCGCTAACACGTGTTCGACGCACGAGCGGCAGGAATGGCTCAGGAGTTTCTAGCAAAGACTGCCGGAATGCCGGAAGCTGCTCAAGCAACTTGACGACGAACTGTCGTCAAGCAGCCGCAGCAGTAAAGCGGGCGGTACAGGCGGCACCTCCCGAGCGGCCATTACGAATTCTTCTGAGGCGAGATGGGCGAGATCAGGCGAGATGCCCCGCGAGAAAGGAAGTCACGTGTGTGCGCCGAGGGCTGGCCCGGTTGGTTTCCGGTTGAATCCGCCGAAATGGGTGGAGCGACTTTTCTCGGATCCAGATCGAGATCTGGAGCGAGAGCTAATCCAAAACGACAAGTGGAACACGTGCGTCTCGATTCCGATCGCCCAGTGAAATAGGATCGCTCCAGAAAAGTCGATCCCGGAGCGCTCCAAAACGACCAGCGGAATTCGCCACAAGTCCCAACGGGGCTTATATTCGAACTGGCCCGCTCTGCCCGATCGGGCCACGACTACGAGAGCCATCGGAGATGATGATGGTGATGCGTGACGACGACGATGAAGAACTCATCGCAATATCCTTTACTCACCCACAATAGCGTATTACCGTAAAATACAAAATCAACGCCCACTCCCGTTAGATCACCCACCAGATATTTTCCCTCGTTTATCTCTTTATCATCGATGGGCGTTTATCGGGGATTTTGCAGTATACGCACTCTTGCATAGGTTCTATCCTTGTTGGCTGAGACATCATGGATGCTTCTAGTCACACAAAGTCGTTGTCATGCGATGAACATGACAGACAGCATGAGGGTCTAGGAGAACTCGTTACAAGCCCAGTCGACACAGGCCGACTGGTCATAGGTGCATGCACTCGTCTGGTAGGCCAACTCGTCACAGGGCATCTTGTACGAGGAATTCTTGTCATGCCAGAAAACTCGTCACACGCCTTGTTATGCGAGAAAACTCGTCACACTTGTGTTAGATGTTCATTTTTTATAGAATCTAACGAGTGATTTTTTCGCCCGCAAAAAAACAATTTACTTCGGTTTCGTAATAGGATTAGTGAATACCTAGATCAGTTAGTTTCTATCCACAGTTTCAGTTTCAAGCGAAATAATTATAATTATATACATTCCCGGAAATCTTACATCGACTTAAACTACAGCAGATAATAAATACTTGTACTCTTGATCATACAGTAATTTATATACTACGAAGGGCTAGCGCACACCAGCTCGGAGCACGTGGAGTGAAAGCTCGCGCTGCAGAGCCCAGGGTGGCCCAGGGATCCTGGGTTCAATCCCTACCCCTGCCCGTTTCTATCTGGAGGAGCAGTACCGGCGTGCGGTCGTGTATCACTACTGTGTGATTAACATTAGGAACCCCAGGCTAGCGGTTGTACTGCACTGACTAAATGTCTCATCATAGCTGAGAGACAAGTAGCCCGTTGAGGCCGACTAAGTTCAGGCTTTATAAACGTGCACACACCCCAATATTTTTTATATTGCAAGAAACAGAAACCACACGCTAGGCGTGGAGCTTTAGCGAAGACTCTTGTCGCGTGACCCCTCGAGCTACAAGCGTCCCTTAAGCTGCTCGCTCGCGCCTCTGACTTTGATAACACACGCAACAGCGTGTTTTAAAAAAAAAAAAGTTATCATTATATTAGCAGTTTTGAGAACTGGCGTGTGAAATCGTGAGGATGTTACGTATGTTTAAAGGAGAGTAAATCGTGTTAAGAAATCTGTCTTTATTGCACATACGCAGACAACACAAAGGTCTCAGATAGATAACGTCCCTTGCAAGATTCTGACGTGTGGTGATCGTGGAAACGATTTTGAATACATAGAAGCTTTCGGCATCAAGCAGAATTCGATGCGGAAGGTCACTTTTGATTCTTTTTTCTTTTAGTTGAAAAAAGGCGAAGCAAGAGAATAGCCGAGGAAACGAGTGAGAAACGATAAGTAAATGAAGTGCTCACTTTAAATCTCTAGCCTAAGAGAAATATATCTCACCGTTTTTGCTACGCACTCAGGCGTTTTCTTATAGTCCCCGATTTGCCTAAACATTTGCTAAACACACAAACAAACATTGCTGAAATAAAAAAGCCAAATAATAAACCAAAATAAAAAAATATATTGGCAAAGTTATTGAATTTACAATTTTGTCCTTACCGTGTTTTTCTAAGTTTGTCTCTATTGACAACAATGAAAATAAAAAGTGACGTCATGGGAAGGCAGGGGTTCATTCTTTGGAGACTTCGTTCCCAACTGATTACAAGCAGTTTCATAGAGTAAAATGAATGGTGTGAAAGCTCGCTCCAGCACCCGCGCAGCCGCACGAGACAAATGCTCGGCATAGTTCATTTTTTGTCTGCCCGCTCGATTTGCTAGCCTGCCTTCCCCTGAAATCACGTCACTGAAAAGCGCGAGTAAATTTGAATGTTGGTTTTGGTATAATTTTTCTTCGTCGATTTCACAATAATTATTCTGAATTTCGCGATACTAAATATCATACCAGAAAGAGTAAAGGCCGGTGATTACGAAAATATAGTTAGTCAGGGTAGCTCAAGAAATCGCCGGAGTACCCCTTTGACGTAGTTCAGTAGAGTGATCTAATTTAGAACCCAAGATAAATATGGGTGCCACTAACGGACACGATATTAACGGACTCGTGAATTGTTATCGATTGCCTTGCAGTAGTTCTTATCCCTGCATTGCCAATAAATGACAGGACTGTTCTTTGTGCTAGGTGTGTACAAAATGTCTAGGTAAAACGGCGCGAAACTTCCTGGCACAGCAACATCGAAGCCCCACGCTGAATGTTGGTTAGTTTCAAACTCTCTTGAACATAGTCTTACCAAATGTGAGCGTTCTAAGAGTATTTATAAATCCAGTCCAAGTTATCTTGTTAGTAAACAAAAATAAAAAAAATGTAGGAATAATTTAGGACGTTGCGGTCCATCGCGTGTAAAGCAAGATTGAGACTGTTCCCCCCAAAACACGGACGACTTTATTCCTATGACGAACGGCCCAATGTGCCGGCTGTTCCTACGACGAAATTACCTAGATTCAGAAGGCCGGTGTGACCAGTTGTCCTGTGACAAGTTTTCCGGTGACGAGTGGGTCGGTTCTCAAAGCAAGACCATTGCGTTCTAGAGTCGAAATCCGCAGATAAGGCTATAAGAGCCCATCTATACATTGTCGCACAGAGTTAAAAACATTGCTTATAGTCTGTTCCAACGTAAGATCAACATAAGATGCTTATAATATGTTCCAACATAATGAACACGGGCTTGTTGCCTTCCGGCATGCTTGGCTTCGCGTACGCCGAAGTGCCATGAAAAGCTCGCACTGGAGTCTGATCATCCCTGAGGGTTTACTGCCTTGTCGCTGAAGCTTCTTGCTTATCTCAGCCAGAAGTACAGCCCCGCTCTGATGGTGCACACAAGTCAGTGCGCAGTAAAGCAATAAACGATTCCTTTGTCCGCCTAATCACGTGCGACCCTTTCTCTGATAGTTCATGGGTCTCCGCGGCAACAATCTCGGCTGTGGTTATCTCGCATTTGCGAGTTGTCGATTTCATTGTATTTTTACTGCAGCTGAGAGCAGACATGGAGCCCTAGTTGTAGTGTGATTTGTATTACGCTAGTAAGCATTAGTGGGAAAAATAGTCAGGCAAGGATCTCTCCGGTTTACAGAAGAAGTTTAGGAAACTATTACATTATCGTGTTTTTGTTGTTGGTTTTATAATGCAGCTATAGAATCATTCTAAAATGTTTCTCGTGATGGCACAGAATAGTATGAAGTTCAACGAAGTCCTACACTTTTGCATTTCAAAGTTCTTAACGAGGAAGAAAGTGGAAATGTTTGTTAATGAGAATGATGCCTTTCCTTCCGCGGGTTTTTAGGCGGGAATAATTAATTAGAAAAACAACGGTGCTCTCTGCTCAAATTTATTCAACAGGGGAAAATAACTACGAGCAAATGACATAGGTTCGAATAGCTCTCTGATATTTTGTAAGAGTCAAACTTGTACGTAACGCGTTACTTCTATTTAGTTTCTTTTTTCGGTAACGAAGTGACGACTCAGTTACTTTTCGAGAGAAGGAACGATTAACGTATTCTCATTACTTTTTGATGGAGTATCGAGTAACGGCACGATACAATACAATAAAAAAAACATCTTTATTTACTTTCTTTGAAAATAATGCAACATAAACCCCAGATAAGCCAATTTATTTATTTATTTGTACTCTGCAGCGCCGGAGCATCACAGCGGAGGAGTGGGTTACAGAACACCTTTACACATTGAAAATTCACACATACTGCACAAGCCAGCAACCAACAATATACAAAACAAAAAACGATAATGGCTTGTGCGTGGGACGCGACAGGAGCCTCTGCTTTTTATTGCACAGATAACCAAAAACAACAGAGAATACCAATATAAGTATAAATCATTGAAGTTCCACTTCCTTCTACAGCTTATGTTAAATCATTTAACCTGATGATTAAATATGTAAAACACGTCACATCATATTGAACTGGTGTTTACATATCGTGAAGGATACTAGAATTTGTCACTTACGAGGTAATTCTAATAAATGAAGAGAAAAGAGAACCCTTTTGTATCACGCGATTTCGGCGATACTTTATTATTTATTCCTATTACATTTTATGGGTCTTTTTTCCCTGTTCAATTATTCACCTTTTTACTGTTTTTTTTTTATTCTAGGGGATTTTATTTTATGTAGCTAATGCGGTAATGTATTAAAAAGCTTAGGTACTCAATATTTCCTTGTGGCCTCTCCATATTTTGTCCTTATAAATGGTTCAACAATTCTTTTATTTGGTCTTAATGTCCTTTCTTTTTCATTTTCCCGGCTATGTTTGTTGTTGAAAAAATGTTTTATAAAAATATTATACTTCATTTGATCTCTGAAACGTAACATTCCTAGTTCTTTATGCATATAATTTATTATTCAGTTACTTCTGCATAGGAACGTGTACGACAAAATTTACCCTTTTTGGTTTTCACCCCAGCTCGCGTCTGTAAGTTTTACGACAAAAAAGCGCAAAAAAAAAGAAGATGCCAATGAATGCGTTAAAAAGCTAGGCATTATTAAGGACACGAAATATTGGAAGGCGGCTACTGCTTCAGTAGAACGACACATTCAGAGTAACGAGAAAGTAACTCGTTAATTTGGAGCTAGTAACGCGTTTCTTTTAAATCTCAGTAACACGTAACGTGCTTAGTTACTTTTTGAGCCAGAACCGAGTAACGGATTTTAGTTAGGCTTTTTTCACTAACGCATGTCTGGTTAGGGTTATCGCATTTTATTATGCGCCACTAATAGAATGAACCGTGCTAACAATCCGACAAAGTGATCCTGCCCTAAGCGACAAAAATAAAGAATGTTTTCGCTCCGTGTGAGAGTGTGAATCGGCGAAGGTAGTTTGAGTATATTAATAGCGAAATGAAAACACAGATATCTGAAACGGCCGCCTGGGGAGTCAGGTGCCGCGGCTGGCCAATATATGACGCCTCGGAACACGTCATTCTCTAGACTCGTGTCGGTGGGAACTTTTATTCCAAGCGTAGAGCGTACGCATGACCCCCCGCGGCAGAGGCGATGCAGTGTCCTGAGACAAACTGTGTGACCGGGTCGAACCGACAATTAATTGCGAACGTCTCTCCTCCTGCTCCAACTGCCGACCGAAAGGGCCACTTATCTTGTCCATTGGACGACGTTACGGGCCCAGCCCAAAGACCGCCCGTGGTTATGCACACGCCGTAAGAACGCGAGAAATGCCCGCTGGTACAGCCTTCGGATATTTGCAGACTTGTACAAGTTACCCAAGAAAAGTAATTAAGTTACGTTACTGAGTATTGACGTCAAAAGTAATTTGAGTAGAGTAGAAATTACTCAAATAAACAGTAATTGGAAAAATTACTAATTACCGTAAAAAAGTAGCGAATTACTTTTGAAGTTACTTTGAAGTTACTTTTATATGTTTTTTATGGTAAAAAGAAAGTACAGAGGTTTTGATCCGTTAGCGAAATTGTGCTAGCCAAATATGAATCGGCTAATGTTTCGTACTTTCTTGTTTGTTTGGTCAATGATGTACTGCGGATGTGTCATTTGTACTTTGAGGTTTAGCACTGTCTGAGCTTGATTTTCTAGACAGTGTTTGCTTGTTTACAGTGTTGCATAATGTATATCTAAAAAAACTTGAAGTACAAAGCAAATGAGAGGTTATATACTTCAAGTAAAGTAGTAAGTGAACCATCTGCAATGTACTTGAAGTAACGTAAATAAATACAATCTATTTCACGGTAAAGTACAAACACTTTAAACACAATTAACACAATCTTTCATGATGCCCTTTCATTCCCTATACTGGGTTTCTTTAACTGGTATGAATTGCTCCACGGGTAATCAGAGGCGCATGCTTTTTTACAGAAAGGGCAGCAAATATTGTATAAAGTCAACTCGCCGCAGAGTAGTTGTTTTACTCTCGCTGACGTTCTATTTCACACAATCAAGTTATAAGGCACTTATTTGTTTCGCTCTTACAGCCGCCATTATTTCACTCAGAGAAATGACCAGATGACGTCTCGAAAGAGCGCGTTTTCACACGACGATACCGCCATTTTTGTTTTGTTTTTTTTTACATTCGAGGAATGTACACTCAAGTTGGGAGTTTTATTTTCCTCGAAAAATAGAAGTGCATGCTCAGAAAATTTACTTCAAGTAAAGTACAATTTTTCTAAACAGTAGTCCTGTGAGTAACATGTACATAAAGCACTTTCCAACACCGCATGTTTATTATTTTTTATATAAAAACGGTAAGGGAATTACTACAGGTTTGTCGAACGATCTATGAATCTTTGAAGATCTTCATATTCTGAGTTTTGGCAGGAAAGGCAACGCAAAAAGGTAATCTTTGCGTTGCCCTTTAGCACGCGATTCTTCGAGTACAGCACAAACTACGGGAGCACAAGATGAGTTTCAGAGCAGGTGCTGCATTTTGTTGCCTCCTTTGAGTGAGGATGCAGTGTGTGCACCTTTCTACGTTGGGGAGAAGCGGGGACCAGCCCTTTCTTTAAGAGGGTCGAGTCTCCTTGAGCTTCGGGGCACAAAGAAACGCCAGTCTTCGGCGCAAATCCCACAGTTACTCGGCCTTTCTTGCGGGGTGTCTGTTTGCTCCCCGCGCTTCGTAGCAGTGTTGTTGCAGTGTGCGTGTGTGTGTGTGTGTGGGGGGGGGGGGGGGGGGGGGGAGTTGTTGTGAAACATTTAGGGGAGTTTCAGACTCTACAGACAATTTTCTCCCCCCCCCCCTTTCCACGCCACATCTTATCTCCTTTGAGCAGGAATGTTTGTTGATTAGCAAAACAACCACTGAAATTCGCAAGTAATTTGTAACTTGAGTAGAAGTTACTCAAAAAAGGTAATTAAAGTAAACTACTAATTACCGAAATACAATTGTAATTGAAAGTTACTAAACTACTCACAAAAGTAGTTAAACTACAGTAACTTGAGTAGAGTAGTTGAACTACGTACAAGTCTGGATATTTGAATAACATCGAGCGAGCGCCGCCCTGCTATGATACGGGGGAGACATCGCGCACGTCGTGCTTTGACCACGGGAACTCTGCATGCGCAGATTGTTTCGCGGGCTTCCTTTTCTCATCCGAACGGCGATGACAGCCATGGCATTGACATGTTTACACTTTTTGCTTTGCGATTCGTTCTTTGGCTGTCATATTGGTTAACGCCGCAATCTCGTTATGGTGCATTCACACGACGGAGTTTCTCTCCGAGGAGAAGATTAAGCCTAATCGAGTTTTGAAGTCACGTGCTCCGCGTCACAGACGTTCGCTAGTAACCCGAGCTCGCAGGGAGCCGAGGAGAATCTGTGACCGGCCTACAGAATATCCGTCGTCCCGTCGGAGCGACCTGGCTTCTTCCTCTGTAAGCCCCCCCCCCCCCCCCCCCCCCCCCCCCCCGCTTTTGGGGAAGAATTATGATTAACAGCTTAAACGTGTGCGGTGTCGTTCTTTTTTTGTTTTGTTTTTTTCTTTTCTTTGCCTTTTGTTTCATGGGCCTCCGAAGGTTGCCAGCAGGTTCGCGAAAAGAAAGACTCCGGCGACTCAATTACATGTGACTCCGTCGTGCGAATGCCCGCTTGGATTTTCTGCACCACCTCTTCCTTCTCGTGTCCTTTGGTTCTCGCAGCTCTATGACGTACTGGGTTTTCCCCGGAGATAAAGATCTCTCGTCTGAATATAGACCTTTTCTGTGTACTCTCGTCCCCAACCACCTAATAGGCGTATCCGGTATGAGCGACGAAAAAATACTAAGACGTTTCAACCTGTAACTAGTAAAAAAAATAAGGGGAGGCAAAACGATAATGTGTGACGGTTACGCTTATATCCAAAGTGTCTTCTACTGGCGTGGCGACGGCAAAGCAATGTTTTCGCCCATACTGGAAGTGACGACATTTCAAGATGGCGGCGCCCTTGAAGAAAGGGTCTATAGACCTTTACATCGCTTATCATCACCCGGGGAAAAAATGCCGATTCACTGAGCTGTGGACGCATGCGCAGCGTCCGATATACCGCACAGCAGATCAACATCGCATGCCTAGAAGGCGTTCCACAGCCCAGCAGACAAAGAAGGCAGCGCGCAGAAGGCGATTTTTTCAAAAGTCGATGCCATTAGCCGTTAATCGATAATAAGATGCTTAGAACTTCCCTGCATTTCTTAAGTTGTCAGTGCTTATAATGCGGCCTGTTTTATTTTGTGAATCACTGTGGCTGTGTCATGGTTGCAGAGCGGCGATTACTTGGCGTCTTCTTATTTCGCAGTCAGACGAAACGAAACCAAAACTGTAGGTCCTCAAGCTCCGACCTGGGGAAAAAGTACAGTCGCTGACAGCTTCAAAAAAGCTCCTCGCTTTGTGATTGGTTTTTCAATGACTTATTCTCATTGGCTGTGGAGTGATAGTAAGATTCGAGGAAGTCGCCTCGCCCTCCGTTTCTCAAACCGTCAGTGGCGATGGAAAGCGAATGCACAGAGCGCCTCGGGGACACCTTCTGGAAAGTATGGTGCCTGGAACGCGTCTCCGAATGGTGCGTTTACCGCGTCCAAAAAAAAGTGTTCCCTCGATTTCCGTCTTGGTGACGTCATAAAAGTGTCGTGCTGTCGGCGGACGTGATCTTGGTGGTGTTCCATTAGCGGTGGTTGACGTGGCAGACGCCTGTTGTGCTGAAAGGTCGCTCTCCAGTGTGGCAGTCCACGGGAGTTTCGGCAGCCACAGGTTGGGACGCCGAGACGTCTGCGACACTCGCGTTCGCTCGTGCTTTTCGCCAGCATTTCTACGACCAACCACCAGGATCGCGACATCCGACAGCATGACAGTACTCCGGCTTCTATGACGTCATTTTGTTGGCACTTGGGAACAACTCTTGATATATGATCGGGATGGAACGCTAAACGCACCAGTCGGAGACGTGCTTCAGGAACCATACTGGTAAGAGGTGCTGGCCGGAGTGCTGCTAACGAAGTGAACAATCTTATACGCATTGAGTGAAATAAACGAGAATATCCCGACAGTTTGTCCGATAAAACCCACCTTTAGAATATCTTTGTTTGTTTTAGTCACCTTCTATAAAATTGTTCACTTTTTTAGCGGCACTTTCCAGGAAATGACGGAGGGCAACAAACGGACCGCCGACTGCGCTTCCCGGTAAACCGCACGATGTCGATGGCACTGCGGAGGAACTGGCCGAGCAAGTGACCTTGCCCGGCTCCAGCCATCGCAGCGACTGGGAACAGCAATAGTCGAGCAGCGACCGGGCTCCAAACCGCGCAGACATGCTTCTCCGACGGCAAGACGACGTTCGGCAGCGGGGTAAAATAAAAGCGGGCAGGACCAGTATATCTCGTTGGGAGGACGGGTTCGCTCGGCGGGCATGTACAAAGCCGCGCGTCAGGGTCAATGCTCTCTCAGAATTTTTGTTTTTTTCTTATGCACTGTGGTTCCATCAGGACAGCCTCCTTTTGGGCGTGTGTTAAAGTGTCGGAACAGAAAGATGGGCCTGGTTAGGCTAGGGGACTGGACGCCGGTGGAGAGGCTGTTCCAGGGCGTTGATCCGCGTTTCTCGGAGCTCCCGCGCCTCGGGAACGAGGTCTAGCTGGACACTCTTCGATCGATGAAGCAGCGGGAACGATTTGCACGCTGTGACGGTTCTGCCAAGGTTTGACAGGTAGTTAAAATGGATGCGTCCCGCCTTGACAGCAACGGGGATGGTAACTTTGAGGTGCACCTTGCATGAGGCTATTGTAAGATTGTGTCTAGGACAGTATAAGCTGGTACCTGGCACGTACTAGGGTCTGCAGGTAGCTATAAGTGTTACATCTGAGACTGGGCCAGAAAAAAAGTTTGAAAATAACTGTTTCGTAGAATGAGATAGAGATTGGACTAGTGGGCCTAAAACCGGACAGCACAAGATATTGTTTTTGTGTGTGTGTGTGTGTTTCTGGAGATTTGTTTTGTGAGTTGTCTCATCTTTCTCCAACCTCCAGAGATAAAAATGTCTCGGTCCCAATCGTTTTTTCTTTCTAGTTGTTAAACGTTCTCAAGTTATGTTTATATCTGATTGGCATGGATATAAAACTTAGATATAATTGGAATACGAACCCTTTGAAGGGCTGTTAACCCGTTTGTAGGGCGACATATAAAAACTTGGGGGGGGGGAGGGAGGGGTTGAGATTGTGCTATTCCACAAAACCGCCGATGATATCACCGGATGGTAAACTCAATGTTGACGGTGCATATCAATAGCCATCGTCATGTATTACCTTCGATTGGGGGGGAGAGCTCGTGCAATGCGTATATGACGAGCTTATGGTTAAAAACAACTAATATTATTTCTTTTATTTACGATAGAGAAAGAGGGACATGGAAGACAAACAGACAACACAGGCTTTCTCGGAGCTACCGCGCCTCGGGACTGTGTTATCTGTTTGTCTTCCATGTCCCTTTTTCGTTAACGAAAATTAGAAAGCAACACGCTCAACCATCTAAGTTATTTTCAACTGTTGATTTTCGTCGCATCAAGAATTCCCTGTAGTATGCAACCTAGTCTCGAAAATAATAGGGAAAACTGTATTCTCAGGGTAATAAACGCCGCGAATATGCCCAGTTCAGTTTCAACCTTTCTTCATCGGCGTGTAGTTTAGGAACACGCTGATATTGACAGAAGCACGAGATTATGTTTGCTCTCAAAAAGGCAACTATTATATAAAAAAAGGTTTGAAATTAATGCAACACGTTCAACCATAATTAAACACGCCATAGAAAGCAAATTTTATATTTCATACAATGTGCGGACCTTTAACACCCCATACTCAAAGATTCATAGATACCTATTTAAATATGGATCTCTGATCATGCCATGAAACTCATGATGGAAGACATATATCTATTCTGTCGGGTTACAGCTGTCCTAAAGGGTATTGCCACTATTCACGTTTTATCTCTCTTCAATATGTGGGGTCTTCCGTGACCGCCAGGGTAAACTGCTTTCATTCTGCAGTGTAGCTGGACGGCACGAAAACGAGTTTAATTTGCGCTCGTGAGTTTTACTAGAATTCATATTCAGACTTCAGAGGAATAAGTAACCAACAAGCAATCGTAACGAAAGAAATAAAATCAGCCATTAGATTAATCTGGTCATTGGCCGATTGAGTGTTCGCGTTTAAACTTAAAAGGATAGCATCAAAGGAGCCCACGGTTTTACTTTTGTTGTCTTTTCTTTTTCTTTGCTTCGGGAAATGCAAATGACGAATTGTGCTGCTTCGTGTGAAATCCTGTGATGATGACAGAATCGTATCATTCGTCTACCCAGGGACTGGGAGAGGCTGGCACTAACATCGATGTATTTGTGTTGGGCATATAACACGTACGTTATAGACAGAGATAGAGCAGTATCAATAACGTAACAAATAGTGTCGAATGCTTTCATCTTTAGCAGTACGTAAATGGTCGAAGGCTTGCTGCAGTTTTCAGGACTGACTGCGCGCACTCGCCAGCGATGGTGATGGGACCAGTAACAAAGGTGAGGCAACGACAATGCTGCCATACCTTCAGAAATATGGTCGTGAGTGCAGACAGGAAACACGTAGGTATATCAAATAGTTCACGATATTTTGCCTTCCTTGCCTACTATCACTAACGCAATCCTAAGCTTTTTTTTTAATTTTTTTTATAACTTGCGAACAATTATAGTAATCGACACTGTTCTCCGACTTATAAGGTGCTAAAACGCGAAGCCGTGTTCTGGTGGCCATATAAATAAATCTGCCCCGCTTACTTACAAACATTTTCTTTTTGCCAGCTGGTGAGCCTCAGATACTAATAAAGGCTGCAAACCAGGTGTATTGAAAGCTTCTACAAGAATCTTTTCTCAAGTTTAACTAATTAATAAGCGGAGCTCGAGCCAAGCACAGCGTACGAGTATCTTCAGCAAGCAACGCTGAACTAGCGGTAACCAGAGTGTCAAGGCTGGTTCACACATTTGCAACCGTTGTGTTCGCATGCAACCGAAACGACCGTAACGACCAAAACACCGTAAAAACCGCGACTCATGGATCGCTTCGCGAAGCTACCTCTTGCATCGCTTGCCATGCTGTGTACGGCGAACACTTGTCCCGGTGACTTTGTCGTTACGGTCGTTTCGGTTGCAAGCGAACGCAACCAACGCAGATGTGTGAACCAGCCTTCACGGTGCCAAGGTCATGTTTCAGAATAGACCACTACAGTCTGTAGTCAGCTAACTATTACTATGGTGCCCGAAACGCGTCTCCGACTGATGTATCCACCGTGTCCAAAAAAAGTGGTCCCGCGATTTCCACCTGATGACATCGTACAAGTGTCACGCTGTCGCCATCCGGGACCCTGGCGGTGTCACAGGAGAGGCGGTGAATGGAACAGACAGACACCCGTTCTGCTGTAGGTCGCTCAGTAACTTGATAGTCCACGAAGGCTTCGACAGTCAGGAGTTGGGACGCGGTGACGGCAGTGACAGCCATGTTTTCTTGTACTCTTTGCCGGAACGTACACGACGAACTAGCAGGATCGCGGCATCCAACAGCATAATACTCCGTCTTTTGTGACGTCATTTGTTTTCAGTTCGGGACCACTTTCGAAGCCCGGGCTGGGCGGAATTGAACGCTAAACACTCAAGTCAGAAACGCGCTCCAGGCACCGTATTAGCGGCGAGATGTTTCGATGGTGCCCTCGTTTGGTTACCTTTCGTGACGTCATTACCTTGTGAACAACAAGTTCGATGGTGTTTATAATGGGCATGGTGGAAGCCTGAAATCATAGCGCTCTCAAAGCAACACTGCCAACACCGTCGAAATCGAAGTTCTTACATTCCTCTTATTTCCGTCGATGAGACATCCTTTGCTGACGTCATAGTCAGCATTCGGCCAATTGTGATGGGCCAATCACAGCGACGCTTTCGTTCGCTCACGTAGAGTGCCTTCATACACACGCGCGCTTTTGCTTCAGTGGTGACATCTCAGCCATTTTTCCGCCCAATCGTTTCTTTATGCATTTTGAAGTGCGCGCAATCTGGTGTCACTCAGCTCCAGCACGTAGCTTTGGCTAATGCATAGACGCCATTTTACCGCCCAAGTCACGCACCGAGTGCGCCAGAGCGTCACGCGCTGGCACATTCAGGGCAACAATGGATGTCTTCACCCTGAGACAGACAGACATGTAAGCACCCTACGTATACCTACCGTATTCTACCATCAGAGAGTTTAAGGGAACCGTTTTTGCATACCCGACGCGGTACCATGGTCCCTCCGTTACGAACTGCGTATGTGCTACCGCATAAGACCCGCGCATGCGCAATTCGTACCGGAGGGCCCCTCGTACCTTATCGGATGTGCAGAAACGGTTCCCTGAAACTCTCTATTACCCCGCATTGTGCTGATACCGTGAATGCTGTTGCTTATATAGTGTATAACCGTAGCGTTGTATGTCCCTGTGCAGGTTATCTAAAACAAAACCTTGGTCGGCCGATGTGAAACCCCTAGCGAAGACAGGGCGGATGAGTTATCAATTCGATCCGCGAAAGTTGTCCACAGTACCGTGTTACTATTCAATGTGTTCAGTGAAGGTGCCGGTTGGTGTAAGCATCGCATGTTATAAATTACGGTCCGAACATTTTTACGAGGGTACGTGTTTGCTTATGGCTTTTTTTTTTTTACAAGTACTTATTTTTGACACTGTTCGTTGGTCAAGTTTATAAATGAAGAATCTAAGATATCTTTTGAAAATATATATATGTTAAGGAGAAATAAAAATTTGTGGTGCGAAAAAGAAAAAAAAAATTGGCGATAACGAGCATGTACGGGAGCTACAAGAGGAAACTCATCGTGCTATAGTTATCTTGTCTACGAGGAAAACGCCTCCATTTAGCGCCAGCTTATTTTTAGCGGCGACCGGTTATTTTATTATTTTTTTATAAAGATTTTTTCACTTAGCTGCGTCACTAATCCCAACCGTTCGTGTTTTTTTCTGTTTTTTTTTTTCCTATGTGAGACGACAGCTCTCGTTGACAGACTCCCAGACTCAAACGACACTAATTCAAGCAGACATAGTGGGAACCGCTTCTCGAACCAGATACCCAGCAGCAATGTATGCGGTTCTGATATGCAAGCACCAGCAATCACGCCAAGGCCGCCGTTTTTATACTGGGACAACACACGTTCTTTGGTGAAGCGAATGAAACGTGTCTCAAAACCACGATGTGGGCCGAGGACGTCTTCTCGAAAGAACAAAACAAAACAGGCACACAAAAGGCGGGCCATATCTGTATTCATCACCAACAAGGGCCCTTCATTGTGGACAGCGCTGTTCTGCGAGGCATGGCCGGCGAAATTCGCTCGTCACGTCATGTCCTTTTGAGCATCTTAATCGAGCGGACCTGGTTCTTTTGAGACGCTCCAGATGACGCGAGAGTTTGACCCGTGCTGCGAACGAAGCCGCCGATGGAGATACGGAGACGTGGTCTGCCTCACGCCGTGCTCGGGGCAAGCCGAAGCCGTGGAAGAGGCGACGCGGCCTCGACACACTCGCTTTGTCGCACTTGAAGACGGCATTCTACAACGCCAACGACACGGCCTGTCGTCGTGAGCACAAGGTCCCTTACTGGAAGAGGTTATTAGTAGGGTTTCGGGTTTTCCAGGTTCACAGCTCTTCAACTTGAGGTTTATTTTCTTCTTTCGATTTGGTGTTTCTCTATTGTAGGAGAAAAATCGGCGTTTTATCGCCGCTTATGTTGTAAGGGGTTTCTCGAAAAAAAAAAAAAAGTGCGTGCTTAATAAACCCCACAGACCGTTATTTCAAAATAGCGCCTATATAGAAACAATTCATACAAAGAATACACGTTAAGAATACATGGCGTGCCCAAATAAGAAGACACATCATATCGGGACGTTAACTATAGCAGCTTCGGAAGCTTTGAAAACACCTTAAATTTCATACATATATTTCTTTTTTTATAACTGTTGTCTAAATGCGCGTGACACCATTGCATAGCAAACGTTGTGTTGTATCTATGTTGATAACTCGACGAGGGCTCGGAGTGTGGTTCCCGAAGCAAGAAGCTGCCTCGAGCTCGGACTAGTGCGGGCTGTTTCCTGGTCAACACAAGATAACGCTGTGCATAAAGATTCCTTTCCCTGTAGCTTGGGTTGCGAACATAACTAAACCTCAGACTACGGAAGGAGAAGGAAAACACATAAATATAAGGACGCACGCGCACCATCTCTGTCTGTCTTCTTTCTCCTTCTGTAGTTTTTGGATTTTGGTTTTAGTATTGTGTGCGACACACCAGCTGGCATTCGCACTCATATTTATTTAAAAAATGCCATGAAATGATTCTTTTTTAACTTCTTCCCCCTTAGCTTTCTTTCTCAACTCAGAAGCGATAAGAAGTATAGTAGCAGTTCACCAAATCCAATGACTCTAAGCTTCCACCGTGTTTTTTGAAGCACACCATGGAACATGTCATTCGGAAGTGATAGTAAGTGCCGCCAGGGCACTCGTTGGCCTCGAACGCGAATCCAGATATTCGTCGGCGGATCGATTGTTGACGAGCGCATGCGTCCGAGTGACTCAGTCAGTGCTTGTGTCCAATGCGTGAGGTGGTGTCGGTTGACGTGCTCTGGCATAGCCTCCTCTATACTGACTCTATACGGCTCTGAATACCGCGGGTGTATCACAGTGAAAAGGCGGACAGCTTTCGAAAGAAGGGAGGTATAAAATAGTCCGCTATATATACCTATATATATACAGGGTGTCACAAAAAAAAAAAAAAAAAAAAATTTTTACACACTCTTTTTTACCACAAAAATAAACTAGGCATCGCCGAACGCTCATTCTCCACCCAAAGGTAGCGCTAGAGGTCACAACCAGATGCCAAAGTTTCAGCCCGATCCGATACCTTATTCAAAAGTTATAAGTGATTTTCTGAAAAGTTCAATGGGAAAATGGAGCCCATTTTGGCCCGTTTTCGGTTTCTGGTGCCATAGAGCCCCATGTATTCGAAAACTCCGCCGGCCGCCATTTTCCCATTGAAATGTTTAGTTGTGACCTCTAGCGCTACCTTTGGGCGGAGAAGGAGCGTTCGGCAATGCCTAGTTTATTTTTCCTTTAAAAAAGACCGTGTAAATTTTCTTTTGTGACACCCTGTATATATATATATAATTTTCTTTTTAATTTTCTGACCGAAAAGCAGGCTTTTGTCTTTCTACCCCTCTTTCTTTTGACCCCCTACACGATATGCGATCAGTAAAATCCGAATTTAAAATCATTTATCCCAACACAAAATTCATCATGGTCCCTTTTACTAGGGTTTTCCTTATTCAAGGACACCTTCAACTCGTTTTTTTTTCCTGATTTTTATGATTCAGAGGAAATCACCCCGGGAGTTACCTTTCGGGGCTTATCAGTACCTACCGAAAACTCAGACCCCTGAACATATGTGCACAATATATTCTCAAAGCCTACACTCTAAGAAAAAAAATAAAGGAGAAAAAAATTGCTTTTTCCTTTTTTTCTACTAACGCGCCCCCAAGGGGACACGATACAAAAGGCGGAACGAGACGTTTTTCTCTTTCTCCAGGCAGACGGGAGAAAAGTCACTCTCTCCCGCCTCATCTTCTTTAGGTTTCGTTTTTCGGGCACGTCGCGCACGCTTTTTTTTTTATTTTATAAACGTTATTTCGCTGACGGAGAGACACTTTTCAAAAGTCCATCAAGCAACATTGGCGGTCGCCGTTGCTTGGACACGAAGCGCGTGACTGGATCCGAGTCCTCGCCGAGCGCTGACGCGGCGCTCGTTCCCAATGTGAGCCGAGCCGAGTTCTCGCCGAATGCTGACGCAGCCCTTGTGTCCAATACGTGCTCAGAGTTGCGAGTGAGCGCTTGTCCGTCGTACGTGTTTTCCTACTTTGTCCTCGTCTTTTGTGCGTTTTCAAATCAGGATGAATACCTACCAACTAGCCCAACTTTCCACTCTTCTGCTCGCTCAGAGTTTATGAGCAAGCACGGACAGGCGTGGGCGCGGACTTTTGAAAAGGTTCCATTCTGTCTCCCAGTTCAAACACGCAGAGCACCTCGGTTGCATCGACGCTTTTCCCGCTAATTTTGTCAAACGAGCCAACGAAGCCGTTAGAAGCGGCGAAGTTCCAGAGCTGTGCCAGCAGTGCTACGTTTACACTGGACTAAAATGGCCGTCTCCTCAACTTTGCGTCCAAGTCAGACAGGTTTAACCTGCCACCGGGTGCCTGCGCGTCTTTTATTGCGCTACGTTCGGGTCTGCATGTTTCCTGTTACCGAGTGCCATCAAACAATAAGCTTTTTTTTTTTTTTTTTTTTTTTTCCGCGAGTCACAAACGTTGTTATGGTAGTGTTTTTGCGTTGTTAACGAAGTCTGGAATCGTCGTCGATGTCTTCACGTATTTCGCTTACCAGTGGTGTAACAGCGAGTTGAGACCATGTGTACGGTCGTAGGTTGACAACCTGCTTTACATTAGAAACCGTTTGAGCGAATATGGTGCAATCGATCGACATGCGGATAGTCATGTTGGAACGGTGGTCTGAAAAGTAACTCCAGTCGTATAGTGATTTTCACTGACTCAGGAGAGACATGGCACCGCAGAAAAGCAACAGCCCGTACTATAAAAAACACACACATACGTACACGCGCACGCGCACGCGCACGCGCGCACACACACACACACACACACACACACACACACACACACACACACACACACACACACACACACACACACGCACGCACGCACGCACACACACACACACACACACACACACACACACACACAAAACAGCTTGTACAATGGTCAATGTAACTGTCGTCTACAATGCCGTTATCCCCTCCCCGAGAGTCTCGGGGAAGGGCTGAACAGGCTTGAAATATGACGGAAAGGAAGCACCGATGTGGTCCTACGTAAATTTGTTTTTTGTTATAGCCGGATAGTATTTAGCCCAAAGACGGCCTGTAGCTCAGTGCACAAAACCTACCTGCCACCGTTCTAGCTTTTTTTATCTTCATTTTAATCGTACTTAAATGATCCCGAATCTACACGTCACTGCTAAAGGACACCTATTTTATAACTGCCTTATTCTGTTCAGTCCCTTTCTTAGAACGAAACCGCATTCGTGATATTTATTTTAATTGAATGGAACTCCGGATCGTTGGATCGAGCTCAAAACGCACTTCAATTTCGAATGTGCATTTTATAGTCCTCTCGTCCACGCCGAACTCATGAGCTCTTACGCCGCATTCACACTGGTGACTCAACAGCATCCGAAAAGCGGTTGCGAACGCGGTTGCTTGAAGATGCGATACAAATTCACGCGCAGTTGATGATGAAAACGAGCGGATCCATGCCCTCGTGGTTCTGATTCGAACGCCTTTGTGAATGCAGCCTTCATGTATAAGGCTAACCGTTTTGAAACTAGAATTAGTGAAATTACGAACGAGTTAATGCTTAGAGACACTGTACCTCATCCTGACGACTCTTCTAATAATGGCCCCTCCATTCCTTTTAATGAGTCAGTACCATAGCGGCGTTTCTGTCTCCTTGAGGTGTTTGCGATGTTTGCGTCTTCACGCGTTTTTTTTTAATTATTTTTTTTACGTTTGAGGAAAGTTTTTTTTTTAATATTTCTCAGTGTTTTCAACGCAATGTCTGATTCAACCAAAAACTCTTTAAACTCTTCAAAAAAAAAAAAAAAAAGAGATGGGGAAGTTGATGCGTGCATTTGCTATAGTGCGAGGGCCGAAAAGCTTTCAGGACAGTGCTCTCGACGCCTGCAGCGACATCTGACATCTTTCGTATCAGCGGCAGTGCATAGCGACAGCGTGATTTAGTTACATGCCGCTTCGCCAGCGAAGCAGCAGCTCGGGTTGCGTGTAGGCGTAGAGCTCCGCGCGCGTACCCATACTGCGGTCGTGCGCTTACACAAAGCCGCACACGACGCCGCTATAGGAGAGAATTGTTTTAAACTCAGAGGAACTTTCCTCTGCTTTCTGGTACGCTATTATAAGAAAGAAACACTGAATTAAAATGACTCAATATCTGTAGGAAAAAAAAATAAAAGTAATCAACGCTAGTCCATTTGGTGGGTTTCATTTGCAGTCGGAGGTCTGTGGATTAAGAAAAGAAATTGAAAGCGATTTTTTTTTTGTACTTTGAGCTGTAGTCTTTTTTGACTTATACAGAAGCTAAGTGTGTTTAAATGCAGATGTATTTAGGTGGCGAACTACATGAAAAGTAATATAGAAAAAAAAAATCGAACCTCTTTTTTAATTTTACGGTAAAGTGTTTGGTCGCAAACAATATGAAATAACAAGCAGAATAATTTATGTAAACAAATTATGGGAATGAAGCAACGACGGCGAGACATTGTTCCAAGAAGAACGTAAATATAGTTTTACTACGTCTGCGCACTGGCCACCCCTAGATCGACGCAACACAAACGTGACGTCACGCATCCAAGTGCCCTGCCCGACTGGTTACCCAACGTCACCGCTTGATTTGTAGTTTTACCTTCCCTCTAATTAAACGCAGCCGCTGCCCGTGCGCACACAGGCAACCCGCGTTCGTTCACCCTACGGGCGTGCGCGATTCAGGCTTAGCAGCCCGTTTAGGCCTAACAGCGTCCTTAGGCTTAGCAACAGCGCCGTTCGCATGTCTCGATCGGCGAGAGAAACGGCAATGCCCGATACCTCCTTAGCACGGTCGAGCCTACCGGGTTCGCTTGCGGAACGGCGCCTCGTTCGGATTTTGCTTGTTTTTGGACGCCGGCATCCAACGGTGGTCGCAGTCCCTGCCGGCGAGCAGGTCGAGACGATCGTTTGGCCAGACTCCATTAATCAAGGCTGACCGGAGCGAACCGCCCAGCCCGGGCCAGGAGGGTGTACGTACGGTACGACGGTAATCGCGCACTTTGAGAGGGTCGGCCTGTGGAACTGGTTAGAGAGCGCTATCATAAAGATGGGCGGCTCCGTGTGCGTGTGGCGTCTGCGAACTTTGCAGAGGCATGAGCGCGTGCGTGCGTGAGGGCGTGCGTCGGTGCACGTGCAGCGCAAAAGGCAAAAAGAAAAGTGCAGGGGGAGAGGGAAGGTGGGTTGGGTTAGCCGTGTTCCAGTCACGTGAGAGGGTGAGATGGCGCAGGCTGCTGCTAGTCTGGGTCATGGCGTGGTGTTTAACAGTCGTCATCCACCGTGTTCGGACTAGCACGACAAAATTAGTGGAACGCGTATGAAGACGATATGCAAACGTTCTTGTCTACATTCGTAATAAGTGTCTTTCTTTTAATCGCAGCGCTTGTAGGCAGTGGCGCAGCCAAAAAGGGGTTAATAGGAGTCCTTCCCTTCTGCCCCCCCCCCCCCCCCCCCACCCCGCTACTCCCGAAACGTAGTCGACCATATATGTACCGTACGTATGAATAACACCCCTCCCCCCCCCCCCCCCCCCCTGAAAAAAAAGTGTCTTTATCCATCATTCCTAAGTTGAAGTATATACACTGAGTATCTGAGTGTGCAGTCCCGCTCCAGATAAGCGATTTTGCAACTACATAATAATCAGCCATCGTATACGCACGCGATCTTATGTACACACATTTGGTGAGCCATGAATTCCATTGACCATCTACATGTATCTAACTTGCTCTTCGCCCTGAACTGCAACGCAATAGAGGCCTGAAAAAGAAAAGCGTGCATGTTTAACTGAAAGGGGTAACTCGACAAGTTCGCGGAACCGAAGTGCGCAGCAATAATTGCTCTACTTGTTCGCAGGAAGTTTCAGTTTTGAAAGCAGATCGAGGTGGAAGCGGACGTAGTTTCGTCCGGGAGTTGCGATCGCTCGCGTCCGCCTAGCACGTTGGTTTCCCAGGAGGTGGCTTAGATAAGGGCGATGCCTGGGCGCTACATACGCAGCACAGGCTCAAGTGCCTCCTTGACGACATTGATATGATTTGAGAACGATATTTTTGCGGAAAGGTCATCAGCTCAAACCTTTCGTCTTGCAGTCACCTTGCTCAATGTGTGATATCTGTTTACTGGCGTCAAGCAAATAAATACCCTCGTTTGCATTCAGGTGAGTTGGACGGAAAACACTTCTGCAACAAGAGGAATAACATTTCATCCAGCTTGACCAACTTAAGGTGTCCCATTTTCGTTCTACAAATTAATGCACCTCTAGTTCAACTTAAGGCACCACGACAAAATGTGTGACCGTATAGGTCGCACTCGCTGGTAATGTGTGCGTGACTGCTTCTGGACTTTTGCAGCATCACAACGTTGTCTAAAATCTCCTCGCTTATGTCAGTCGTATTCAGACTTGTACGTAACGCGTTACAAGTAATGCATTACTTGTAATCGATTACATTTTACTGTAATTTTGTAACGCTTCAATTACTTTCTTTAAGGAGTAACAATCCTTGTAATTGAATTACTTTTTTGCTATAATTGATTACAAAATTACGCAATACAATTTTTCTCTTTTTTTTTTTTTTTTTTTTGGGGGGGGGGGGGGGAAGGTTAAACGTGCTGGAGTCACTCAACTCTGGGCAACGGTCGATTATTTTATTTTTTTTTTTTTCGAAACCGCTAAGCACGCGGGACCTCGAGGCCACTTGACTATGCTTCGTTTCCTGGGTACATTTTTTTAATTTTTTTTTTGGGGTACACCATAGTCTACGTCCGAGTATGAAAAATTACCTTATCCAGCCTTTTGTGAATGTTGTTTTTGAAACAGCGCTCTTTTTATTTCATTTTTGTTTCACGAGAGGGATTGGGTGTGTTGGCGTCACTCACTCAGCTCTAAGCAAAAACGGTCAAAGCTTTCTTTTTTCTTTTTTTTTCGGAACAACTGAGCGCGATACCCTGAGGATTATGCTGCCGTAATAAAAAAAAAAAAACAGTTGAATGAAAAGTAACGTGGGAAGTGATCGATTACTTTAGATTAATTTTTCGATTATTTTTTTGAGGTTGTAATTGTAATTGTAATCGATTACTTTTCACAGTGAAGTAATTGTAATTGTAATCGGTTACTTTTTTTTCAGTAACGTGTACAAGTCTGGACTCGTATTCACACACGCGACGTCTATAAGTCAGTTTGTTGCACGCCTTTGCTTGTCAGTTATTCTACGCCGAAAGCAACAAAGGTTGTGGTGTAAGAACCGAATTTGATGGGAGATCGGCTGCCTGCGCGATCTTATGAACAGATGTCAGCAGTATAATGGTGGTCAAAATAACGTCTGTAGATAACTAATTCACAGGCGTCATTTTGAGCATCATATAGTTGACATATAGAGGCGCAAAGAAGTTGCTGTCTGCAATATTTTTTCCTCAACTCCCTCCAGGATGGGTACTGCAACTTCTTTTACTTCTGGAAGCAAGAAGCACGATGTGCGTGTGAAACCATGCTCCTGCATTTCTATTCAAGAGAGGTGCGCGTCTGTGTTGCCGTAAATGGCGTTTCTACTGCGCGAGCTCGTGTGCATGACTATCCGTCGTGCAGCAGTTATTTCACTAACACCTCTGCCAAAAAAAAGAAAAAAAAAGAAAAAAAAATTGATACGTTGGCATTTAGGAAATACCAGTCAAAGTGAGGAACGCTGTCAGACATCTTACTTGGTGAGTATCGGTTTTCTTAAGAGTAAATCTTCGTATCATAATAAAAATTAAAAAAATGAACGACGAAAACTTAGACGTATATAAGATAATAAATATTAAACTTCTAAAATATTTATTGTAGTCATTGGCTACGGGAGGTTCACATTCAGGTTCTTAAACTCGCCAAGCATAAAAACAAAATAAAAAGCGGTAGAGTTTGGCTACTGGAGTCCGCAAACTGATTCGCGCTTTATCCGTACATTTTCGAGGCCACATCTGCACACGACCTTCGGCATCAAAGTATGGCTGAAAGAAGTATTTATTACCACATTCATTTCCCAAAGGCTGAGATGGGCATCTTTTATATTTTGCTGCAGGATTGATGAAATAACCTTGTATCCATGGTTGCGTGCGCTTTGCACCCCCCCCCCTCCCCCCCCCCCCCCACACACACACACACACTTCTATTTTACGCTGTAATAAACAAATTTTATATACATATTGTTTATACCCGTTCATATTTACGCAGACGTGCATATTTACGCACCTCACTTTCATATTACGCGTATAGACCATTCCATTTAGCGCTCTCTGGGAGGCACCATTTTGTTAGACAGCAGCGCCCTCTCCATCCATCCGGGAAATTCAGCGGGTTCGGCGGGGTAAAACGAGAGAGAGGGCACACGCCCGACTCCGCTAGCAAACGACAAACCGGGAGGTTGCCATTCTCCATCTTTGGGCTGTATCGGCGGGCTGTACGGAACATCGAATTCTCGCTCGTGGCTGCCGTTGTGAAGTGGTTCGAGTTCTTAGAATAGTTATGGCTACTCCAAAATCAGCCTATAGCTCTCTGTTGTTCTATTTCGGTAAATGATCAACTAGCATATCTTTTTTTCCGTTACTTAAATAGCAGTTGAGTCAGCTGGCAGTACTACCCTCAACTACTGCGTGTATTGCGGCGGGAGAACACGTTTTTATTTATTATTACAGACTTCCACTCATGGTCGCTAACGGCCTACACCAGTACGAACTTTGTATAGTAAAAAAGGTACAGCATCCGGGTTTCCTTTTCGCCGGAGAGACCGACCAATCTGACACAGTTTTTCCTATCTTTTTTTTTTTTATTTGCACGCAGGTAACAGCGCATTTGGACCCGGTTAGTCTTTTTATCGAGCATGGCATTACATGATAACTTGCATATCAAAATTCGCGCATCTGCGCTTGAAATTTCCAAAATAACGCGATTTTAAACAGAGTTTGCACGCCAGCCGGATGCTAGCTACAGCCCACTCGGCGGAGCAGACAACATGCGGGTGAGAGGACGAGGGCATTTTTTTCTCTGTATTACCCTCTCTGCTATGACCCTAATGGAACGGTCTATAGTAAACAATTGCGAAAGATTAGTCTTATGCACAATTTTTATTACAAAATATTGTCGCCGTAAAATATTTGTAGAACTGGCACCCTAAAAAAAAATATAGTGAAATATGAAGCCCGCTAACTTATAATCAATTGCACATATTGGTGACTTTATTTTTTTTTTCTCTTCGATTTACATGGGGATCCGAATTTTTTTTTATTTTTGGGTCAAAACGCCCACGAATTGCTTATATCAATTACGGTCCACTTGGTAAAACGGGAGTAATTACAGATATACTTAAAGCGCCCATGAAACGAATTTTGGGTTGGGATGAATGATTTTAAATTGGGACTTTACTAATCGCATATCGTTTAGTTGGCCAAAAGAAAGAGGCTAGAAAGTCAAAAGCCAGCTTTTCGGTACGAACATTTGAAAATATAGCGGACTTTTTTGTACCCTCTTGCCTTCGAAAGCTCTCCGCCTTTTCACTATGATACATCCGCGGTTCCAAAAGCGCGTCACCGGCGCCAAACTGACGTCAGTAGAGCCCAGCTCACGCATTGGACACGAGAACTGCGTCACTCGAACGTATGCGCTCGTCAACAATCAATCCGTCGACGAATATTTGGATTCGCGTTCATGGCCAATGAGTGCCCTGACGGCACTTATTGTCACTGGGGAATGACAAGTTCTATGGTGTGCATAAAAAGCACGGTGGAAGCTAGGAGTCATCGCACCGGTGCCGAAGGAATGTCACGACCACGTGATTTCACAATTCGCATTTGAGTTGAGGATTAAAGCTAAGGAGGAAGAAGTAGGAAAATCGTTTCATGACCCCTTTAACAATAGGCTCAAATGAATTTTTTTTTAATTCTATTTTTTTGTCAAGGTACTGCAGGACGTCGATGAAAAATATTAATCCGATTAATCGCCACCGTTTAATCTATTAATTAATCGATTGATCGGTTTCGTTCATTCCCATGATAATAGATTATAAAAGTCAAAATTACATTTTTTTTTGTCTTTGCTGAATATGTGATAAACGGCGCCATGTACAACTTTGGACTTTAAATCAACGCCCACGCTCGTAAATTATTATTTCAGCCGCTGAAATTATGAACGAGTTAATGCTTAGAGACACTGAACCTCATTCTGACGACTCTTCTAATAATGGCCCCTCCATTCCTTTTAATGAGTCAGTACCATAGCGGCGTTTCTGTCTCCATGAGGTATTTGCGATGTTGGCGTCTTCACGCGTTTTTTTTTGTTTTTTTTTTACGTTTGAGGAAAGTTTTTTTAAATATTTCTCAGTGTTTTCAACGCAATGTCTGATTCAACCAAAAACTCTTTAAACTCTTCAAAAAAAAAAAAAAAAGGAGATGGGGAAGTTGATGCGTGCATTTGCTAGGTTCGTTCATATTCTCCGGCACTAACGAACTTCCTTGATTGTTCACAGCAGACTTTGCTGCGCTAAACGAACACCTGAAATGAAGTGGCTGGGGCGCGTGTAACATTCTCCACTTGTTTGGAGTTATAAATCTTGTTCCTACAGTTTACTTTAGGTTAAAATTTCACCTGAACTTTACCTTCCTAGAGGACTGCTTGTCCACGTATGCGTTGTGAAAGCGTTGAATTTTTACTTTTTTTTGTTAGTCATATTTGAACCGATTAACCGGTTAAAAAATTAACGCGGTTAAAACGTTAATTGATTAATCGGAAGGTTATAATCCATTAAGTTTACAGTCCTAATATAGACGCATGCAAGTTAGAAAGGTTGCTGTTACAATTATACGTTGTTAATTTTCTAACGCGTTTCTCTTTTAAGATTACCAACATTTACGGGGGAAGCCATAAATGTTCTGCGCACGGACAGGTAACAAAGTGATCGCGATGAACCACAAAGAAGTGAACCAGTGGAATCCAAAATTGTGTCACTGTCACGGTTGCCGCACAAGAACGTGACTTGTCAAACGAGCGGCATCCTGCAATGGAAAAGGAATCCCGTTACACGCGAGAAACCCCCATTCATGAAAACCTGTTAAGTGTCAAAGTACCCCCCCCCCCCACACACACACACACACACACACTAAACGAAGAAAATAAAAGCTTTGCTACTCAAAACTGCGCTCACAGAAACCTAGGCCGCTTAACCATATGCAACACTCTGTCGTTGGTGTGATCAAAGTAACTGTGGCCACCACCAGAGTTAATACTATAAAATAAGCCCTCAGGCATTCAAAGCGACTATTGACACGTCGCGTTAGTTTCACTTAGAAAACCGAGCAGGTCAGCAAGAGTCGACCTCCGTCCGGCTACGGTGTAGTCCGGCTACTCCTTTGGGGAGGGAGATGGGGAAAACAAAATACGAGGATGGTAAGACCCTGAAGTCAGTCATAAAGCCGGGGTCACACTGCTTATAGAGGGTATTCACTGGACGCCATATTTGAGGGCGCTGTTTAAAGCGCATGCTCCGAACGAGATTACATTAATAGGCTGCTAAGACCGGCAATCTTGATGGTGCAGAATGCACTTTGCAAAATATCTGTGGAAGATCGCCTTCAATACCTCCCATACACCGTGCAAAAGACAGTCTGCAAACAGATTTCAATGCAAATCACCACGAGATCCGTGCTTCGAAGGCCGCATGGCAACGAGTTCAAAGAGAAACTTGGCACGCGGCATTCGAACCAGAGATATCGCGGTGACTGATGTCTGGCAGACTGTCGTTTGTATGATGTATAAGCGGTATGACCCGTGGCTAAATCGTTGCACTGAACACTAGAAAAGTGGCTGCCGGACGCTCGCTTGCAGTTTGCTGCCAAGCTGACGGTGTCAATCTACCACAGGCTTTACCGGCATATGCCCCTGTAATATGCCGAGCACGTTGACAACTTTTATGTCAGCGGTTGCACCGAAGAACTGACGAATTGTCCCTCTCTACGACAGAAGGCACCGCCACGCTTCGGGACACGCTCCCGACAAGTTTGAATTTAACCTGGCTTCCTTGCGCTGGTACGCGCACCATTCCGCCACCCCGCAGGCTGCTGCGACGCCCCGCTCTTGGCGTCTCGGACAATGGCTGCAGACGACAACAATGTCCCGCCGCGTTTTTGACAACGCTGCCAAACCGCGGCGGCCTCTCTGATGGGAGTATCCTGTGTCCTCCCCTGCGGCCGCGAAACACAATTGCGCGTGACCTTGAACGCGACCTTGAGCTCACCCCACTTTCTCCCGCCCCGCAGAAGACGTTTCATCAGACGCCGTCGCACTTCTACGAAAATCTCGACACCCGGTACTCCCGGTACTCCCAGGGAAGGCGGCCGCAGGTAGGAGTTATTTCATTCGTGCAGCAGAGGTGCTGAACCCGTTCGAGTGTAGGGGCCAGATAGACTCACCTCCGAAAGTCTAGGGAGTGAAGTGAGAGGGGAAAAGGGGAGGGGGGGGGGGGAGTGATTGTATATTGGGACGAAAAAGCAGCAATGAGTGGTGTTTTACGCTGTCAAGCAGCCGAGTTTCTCAGCGACACCCCAAAAATTTCTTAAAAGAAACCTTGCGCTCTCTGCTTTTCGCAAACTCGCTATTTTGCCAGTGACAATTTTATTTTTATTTGTTTATAGGACTACTTTAGGCCCATACCTCATTTGATAACAAGATGTAAAATACCTCCACCTCCGCAACGTACTCGTTTTTTTCAATAGAACAAGAGAGAAAGCATACTTTCTTTTGTTGCCGTGTGGCTCAATTCACTCTTACTTTCCTGGTCATTTTTGAAACAGCATTACGAGAAAACAATATTCTACTCATATTTTAAAATAGCTAAAAGCCGGAGTTTCGGCTTTTATCTTTGGCCGTTGCTCCTGCTGAGCGAGGAAATATGGAGTCGAGGCGCGTCCTTGAGCAAAGAGCACGCGCTTGTTGCAGCCTACTAGGGGGATTATCGTACAGGTAATTAGCACGAGAAAGCGCTGAGAAGCAAAACATTAGGACAAATCAATACCCACCCAAGAAATAAAGTACAAAGTATATTAACACCAGCTAAGAACAGACGTACGTTTCAAGCGGAAATAAATGAACACGAGACTATTACGTACGGCGCGTGTAACGCTCCTCGACGCATGGGAACGGGGGCTCACAGGCGCGGGATGCATGCTGACCGCATTCCAGCCCGTCGTGGGCCCATACCCAGGCAGCACAGATACGTTGAAAAAACGTCGAAAGAAGGTCGATGACGTCAGGAACCACATGTCGAAAGAACGTCGAAACTCTGAACGTCAGGTCCCTTCGACGTAATGTGGAAAGGCTAATGTCTGGAAAAAAGCGTGAATTTTACGTCGACGTAACGTCCCACTTAACGACCTTGGAACGTCGAGGGCACGTCTGAATTGGACGGGAAGTTAATTGATAACGTTATATCAACATTGAAACAATGTCCCATTCATCGACCATAAAACTTCGAGTATACGTCTAAACTGAACGGGATGTCAATTGAGAACGTCGTATTAACGATATCATAACGTCCCATTTACCGATATAAAATGTCGAGCGCACGTCTGTGATAACGTTATGTCAACGATGAAATGAGGTCCCATTTAACGACCATAAAACACCGAGCATAGATCGAGACGGAACGGGATGTCAATTGATAACGGTCTCGATTTGGGTCAACGTGGAACGTCAACCGGATCTGGCTTCGTTGCTCGAAGGTATGTTCGCGAAAGCATGCCTATCTGGACGGAATAGACCATTTGCTTAATCCCAAGCGCCCCGGCCCGCACTCCAGGAATCATGGGAACTGTGTTCCTTCAGTTCCCTAGTGATCGGTAATTTCGGCCACTTCCATGGATACACAGTCTTGGGTTAATTCGGAGTCACCATAAACAAGCGCCCTGTAGTGCCCAAGGACCTGCCATATCACTTTTAAGATTTCTCGTCAATGACAGCGTTTTCGATACCGTGCATGCTGTCCACCCTTCAACCTGGCTCAGCTGCAGAAATCTCTTACATTATTATCGTTCTCTTACAGCTTCAAAGACGCTGATATTAAGTTAGAAACGCTAAAAATGCTATAAACAGCATCGCTGACTTCGAGCCAAATCCTGGTTTTTGCTGTGGTGAATTCTCGGCTTTTTAAGCCATTCCTGCTAAAACAAGAATCACGAGAATGATATTATTGTAAGAGATTTCTGCAGCTCAGCCAGGTTGAAAGGTGGATTGCATGCACAGTATCAAAAATGCTGACATTGATGAGAAATATTAAAAGTGATATGACAGCACCTTGGGCTCTACAAGGCGCTTGTTCAGGGTGATCAAGATGTTCGCTCAGACACTGTTGGGTCGTCTCGCGCTCAACGTTCAAAGAACTTCCCGGAGCAAACGTAGAACTGACGTATTAAGGCCAATGACGTCAAGGTGTTGCTCAGACATTGTTGGGACGTCTCGCGCTCAACGTTTGAAGAACCACCCAAAAAAAACACATAGAAATGACGTCGAATAATGTTGATGACGTCAAGGTGTTGCTCAGGACATTGTTGGGACGTCTCGTGCTCCACGTTCAAAGAACTTCCCGGAGAAAACGTAGAACTGACGTCTATTATTGCCAATGACGTCAAGGTGCTGCTCAGATATTCTTGGGACGTCTCGCGCTCAACGTTCGAAACACTTCCCGGAGAAAACGTAGAAATGACGTCCAATAATGTCGATGACGTCAAGGTGTTGCTCAGGACATTGTTGGGACGTCTCGTGCTCCACGTTCAAAGAACTTCCCGGGGAAAACGTAGAACTGACGTCTATTATTGCCAATCACGTCAAGGTGTTGCTCAGACATTTTTGGGACGTTTCGCGCTCAACGTTCGAAGAACCTCCCGAAAAAAGGTAGAACTGACGTTGAATAATGTCGATGACGTCAAGATGTTTCTCAGGACATTGTTGGGACGTCTCGTGCTCGACGTTCAAATAACCTCCCAGAGAAAACGTAGAACTGACATCGATTAATGTCGAAGACGTTAAGGTGTTGCTCAGGACATTGTTGTGACGTCTCCTGCTCGACGTTCAAAGAACTTCTCATACAAGACGTCGAACAGACGTCGGTTACTGTTGAAGACGTCGAGGTGAAGCTTATGACGTTGTCACTACGTCGCGTATTTCACGTTGTCGGAACCTCTCATGTGGACGTATCAATGCCGTCGATAAAAAGTTTGTTAAGGACTTTGACGTCGCCCAACGTCTAGGACCTTATTTCGGCGTCATCTCGACGTCTTGTGCTGCCTGGGCAGGCCTCCTGCGTTGCCCAGGAAGCGCAGAAAAAAACAGGACTTGTTAGGACCTGTTTTAGGTAGCACACTCTAGTGACTCTAGTCTCTAGTACTAGCGTCTCAAACTGTCACGCGTGTAGAAGCTTGTCTGATCTGGGCGGGAAACGCGAGATCACAAGCAAAAAAAAAGAAAGAAAGAACAAACATTTAAGCGCCGTCGACGCACAGGTCAAAGGAAGACGCTAATGGCCAGTTCACACTTGCGAAATACGCACTCGCCGCCAACTGGATTCGCTCGCCGAAAAAAGATCGGGCCGTTCACATTTGTTGCCGCTAGAGCACTATATAGCTCCTACGGAGCAGAGTAGCGCAATCCTTTGATCCGCGTGTTCCGCCGAAACATGGCCGACAGAGCAGCTCGGCGCGAGTCACGTGGTACTCAGGGTTCCAGGAGGCGGCCCGCCCCATGGGAGAATACATGGAGATCGACGCAACACGGCTGATTAAAAATACACTTTACGGCTACGGTGTAAAATAGGTAACAGCCGCAGTGCTGAGCGAATTCGCGACATCCTCTTCGCAACACGAGAATGCAGTAAATAAACAACGTGTGTGCAGTGTGCACCGCAGTACGTACCGCTTGTTCCCAATTCGGTTCCAATTAGCTTCCATAGCTCGTCCTTATAATCATTGTCATTGTATCGAACATGCGTCTTGTCTATACAGTACGACGTGGTTTTTCACCGCTTCTATTATAGCTCCGCTTACACTGATATAGCCACAGGCACAGACGGCACAGACATAGTGGACGCCATTTGCAATACCGTCTGCTCGGACAGGATCTGACGTCAGCAAGCGCCACTTCCCCCGTGCGTTCTGATTGGCTTGCGGCGAGCGAAAACTTTTTTCCGGCGTTGAAAATTGGTCCCAGAGCGATCTTGCTTTCCGCCGAAAAATCTGCCTGCTTTCGTCACCGGGCATCAGAATTCCCGCGATTTCGGCCGCCGGTTATGCAACGAGGCATAATAGCGTGAGCCAAGAGACGCCGTTTCACAAATATCAAAGTCGAAATTAAAAAAAAAAGCGTCGCGACGCCAGATGTTTTAAAGTCACCACCCAGAGATAAGAGGCGCGTACCCTAGCGGAGGTGGCATGAATCTGGCACTATCGATTGTCTTGTGGCGTTGAATCTAGCCGATTTCGGACGTACAGAGGAGTTTTTCTGTTCTTCAGTGCCGCACCGAAAGAAAAAAAGCTCAGCCGACGCGCCATAAGTAGTGCGGGACCCAATCAGGTAAGCTTGTTTATTACCCAACATGAGGGCGCCACAGTTTGTTTAGAAGTTCAGCGCAGGAGTTATTACTCGAGCATCGACGTAACGCCGCCTAGCTTACGTCAGCGTCGCCGCCAGTGCGTCTTGCTGCGTCTCATAACGAGCACGACACTGGCACGCAGAGACGCCAAGGCGCCCGCCCCGCCTCAAGCGTGCCTTCCGCTTGGGGCGGGCAGAGCCGTATATTAGGAGAGTTTGGACAATAGGCGGAGCAAAGGCCGCCGCCAGCGCCGAATATTCCCCCCCACGCTTAGAGCGTAAACTAAATTTGTGACACAGCGTCGACCAATCAGGAGAGCTCTACTCCATCTCACAAATGTCTGCAGTGAAGACAAAGGCACAGGCGCGTGAGCCTAGCTCAGCGAAACGCTTTTGTTTGTACGAGACCTCGTGCATAGGAGGCACTTTCCAAAGCCACGCGCTCGTGCCCATGCCTTTGTCTGCACTGCTAGAACAGCGTCCTGAGACTGGCTGGAAGAAAGCAGTGCAAAGGGTGGGGTGCGCGAGCGTCTTGAGACGCGGAGTTCCGCTCGGCACGGCTCAAATTATACTTCGTTTCACTTTATCTGCGAGCGAAGCCAAAGCTAGAAGCGCGAGACCAGCGCTTTTTGCATTTCTCCCCAGCTCGCGCGCTCGAGCAAAGCCTGAACGCACGGAGCTTCCGTGCTCGCGCTTCCAGTTTTGCCTTCGCTCGCGCATAAGGTGAAACGAAGTATACTCGTGTCACAAATTTAGAGCACACGACCACCGCTAGGGGCTGTTTCGCGGCTTGTGGTTGGCCCCGAGATGGTCGCCTATTCAAACCAATGTATGGCCAAACTCTCTCAATAAACGGCTCTGGGGGCGGGTAGGAGATCCAGTAACGATTACTTCATGCGCGTGTCTTGTCCACTAGGTGGTATTGGTATGGAAGCCCTGCGCTAGAGGGGTCATGCATACTTGACAAGGTATGCGCTCACCTGTTAATGACACATTGCAATATATTTTTTTTTAGTCAGAGCTTTTTTTTAACATTTACGTGTTTTAACTAAGCATGTTACATGTTTAGAGTTACATGTTTAGAACCCTCAAAAGTCGCCACCGTGACATGAAGTTCATTTCGAGTTTCTGTAGGACACAGTGCCTTGAGATTTTGCGTTGCTATGGGCACTTTTTTGTGCGCCGAGAAGCGGATGGAGAGGAGGAGACGCGAGCGCGCGGGAACGCCAGAACGACGAGCTCTGGTTGGACCGATTAGTGGGTAGACGCAAAGCTATAGCTGCCCCTTTTCTCCCCTGCACTCGTCGAACGCGAGTTTAAAACGCGCAACGCCAGCGTCCGGCTTTTGGCTTCCGCATTCGAACGCGTTCGACGAGTGCACTGGAGACAAAGGCAGCTAACTTTAGGTCTACCCACTAATCATTCGAACCGGAGCTCGGTGTTCTGACGTCCCCGAGCGCTCTCGTCTCCTCCTCTCCGTCCGTTTCTTGGCGCATTGCCTTTCCAGTCGCGGGAGTTTTTGAAACATTGATTTCCAAACTAGTGCAGCTGCTTACTCGTGTTGCTTTCATTTGCAAGTTATTTTTATATTGTTTCCCTTGGATTTACAAAAATAGAGAGTCGAGTGTGATTAACCGGACACGAGGAGGGGGGGGGGGGGGAGCAGTCGATTATAAAAAAAAAAGATATTTCTCAATATCAAAGACGATTATAACGCAACATGTATCCCAAAATACAAGAATTTGTTTTTACTGTAGTCAACTCTGAATAAACTTTTCCGGCCAAAATGTGGCACCCCCACCATCTGCTGGACGCATTGTGACGTTCCAATGTATGGCACGTGAAATTATCCTGGAATCGAAGACGAAGTTGTCTTTGGTTTAACATTTTGTGATTTCAGAATGCAAAGAAGGGGGAAGAAAGGCAAAACAGGGTATGTAATTACCTCCTTTTGTGCTCACACTAGGGCTGAGTGGTGAATAAAGTTTTTATCTCAATTAATCGCCACCCTTTATTCGATTAATTTATCGATTAATCGGTGTCGTTGATTTCCATACATAAAATTTAAAAAAAAAATGTGTTGCTTTTGTTGAATTTGTGACAAACGGCGGAATGTACAATTTTGATTTCGAATCAGCCTCTATGTGTAGTTCAGAACAGTTCAAAGACACTCACGCTCACAGGCATGAGGCAAAGACGTTCGTTGATATTTTCCGATAAGAGCGACCTCCCTTGATCGTTCACAATAAGGAGCATTCACTGGGCGCCATATTTGTGGGTGATGTCTAGAGCGCATGCTCTGAACGAGCCCACATTAATAGGCTGCTAAGACCGGCAATCTTGAGGGTGCGAAATGCACGTTACAAAAGAACTGTGGAAGCTCGCCATCAGCACGCGCTCAACAGTCGTGCACACAGCTATGGCCGCCAGTGAATACTCGGACACCTGAACGGCGTTGAACTGGACGGGACCCGTGTAATCTTCTGCAATTGTCAGGAGCTACAAATATCGCCCCTACAGCTTACTTTAGGCTAAAATTTAGACTAAAGTGTGCCCTTCATACAGGTGTACTGGTTTACGTCTGCGTGGTAAAAGCGCGGAAATTTTACTTCTTTAGGTTCGAAAAAAATTTACCGATTAACCGGTAAAAAAAAATTAATCGCGATTAGATCATTAATTGATCAATCGCTAGGTTAATCGATCAATTGCCCAAACCTAGTTCGCATTATTACTGCGAAAGCAGTTAATGGGACAAGGAGTTCGTGCCGTCTACCGCGCTCCATATCGATGCGGGCCATTTTCAGCACTCCGCCAAAAGATTCCACATTGACGTCACGCTGCTGACGTCCCGCCGCGCATGGCACCACCTGTTACCGTCGGCAGACACCATGACGTGACATTGTCATGTCAAGTCACGTTGCACAGTGACGCCACGCGACTTAATGGCGTCAGGTGACACCGTTAGTCACGCGACATTCAGACGCCACGTGACAATACGTCGTCACGTGACACCATGACGGCACGTAGAAACATAAACATGAGACTGCTGATAATGGAAACAATAAAAACAAAGCGTTTTCGTTAATAGACCCTTTCCGGAATTCAGATAGGCAACTTTGATCACTATCATCATCCGAAAAATGGCATATGTACTATACTAATGGCGGCCTTCTGTTTAGTGATGAAAGAAGAAGTTGAAGACGCTCCTAAGCAGATGATTCGATGCCTATACATTCTAGATGTTAGCGCGACGTGAAGCAGGAATCGGATGCAAGAGCTGCGTAAGCGTTCATTTCTAACTCGGGCCCAGTCAATCTGTTAGTAGCACACACTCGGCTTCGAAGCGCCTTGATGTATAGAATTTTATCAAGGCGTCTATATGGGCTGGCGCTTCGTTCTGACTGGTTGCATCGTTTTCGCCATCGACACTGAAAGAAATTTAAAAAGAACTGCTCAGTGACGCGCGTATTCTCATGTACCGTTGACTTGCGAAAGTGACGGTGCCCCATACAGTACTGCAGACCACAGATTCATCGCCGCCATTAGTACGGTAAAAGCTAAACTGCCATTTGAGTCACCAGATGGCACTGAATTCCGGGAAGGGTCTATTATGCCGCTAAGCTTATCGGGCGACAAAACGAATACAGCTAGGTGGGTGAATTAAAGGAGCTGTGGAACGATATTCAATTGGAATGTTTTTCACTTTACACGAGCTTGCTGGCACTAGTGGGACACAAGGATACTCGCACGCAATGCCACTGGCCAAGAAACTCCTTTGTTGCGGTGTAATTTCAAGGACAAAAGCGATCATTTTCATTCAATCTCTCCTTTGCAAAATTCGATGACGTAACGTGGGGATCGCAGTACACCCATATGACGATATTTGAATGCGGTTCATGGACTGGACCCGAGCATTGCGTGGGCACTCGATTTGGGCTCGTGATAATTACTAGCCCGAGAAGCATTCGGGTAGTGTCCCGTGTCCAATCGCTGCAATGACGGCAATAGCCGAGCCATAACAATGTCTGGAACTCAGCGCGTGTCCTGTGCTTTGCCAACCCCAGCGCGTGGCTACGATCAACATTGGCGGCATATAATCGGCTCCAGACCACGTGGCCGCTTGTTCTGGCTGCGAGTTGAGGGCGTGAACGCTGCTTGTTTTTCTTTAATTTTTTTCTGGGACTTCTATTGCGTGGGGTGAAAAACGAACACGTGTTTCATAGGTCATTAACGTCAGGGATCCGTTGTAAGTGGTATTTGCGCAAAGTAAAAAAAAAATTGTTGCATAGCCCCTTTAAGCCGGCGAAACCGCGGTCTTGAAATTAGGTGGAGCTACAGGCTTGAAACTCGAGTGCCCGATTTTTTTAAGTGTTCTTCAGTGACCACAAGGCGGTGGTAGTTGCCCAGTAACATTGCATAAGACGTTCAGGCAGCCACAACAACAACAGGGAACGATTCATGCATGCACAGGCAGTTTCGTACGTCGTTCACTGGATTTCAAACTTGGGCGCGCGATTTTTGAAGTGTTCTTCAATTACCACAAGGCAGTCGTAGTTTGTGTCCAATAAACCTGTTTAACAGATTCACTAAATGCTCTCTACTTAAAACACCCTCATTGGTTCCAAAACGCTATGGAGGTTTTGTCCGGTGTGTCACTCGGTTTATTGCGAAACGCTTATGCGGACTCTACGGTGCGCGCTCGCACCTTTACCGCTCCTTCAGTCCGTCTGCTCCGAAATGACACCTTAGCGGTTCCAACGTCACACCTCGCCTGTCGCAGTGTTTCACCTTACAAATATCGTAAATGTTTACCAATTTTTTTTGCGTTTTGATTTTTAATTGATAAGAGAAAATGAATCGCGCCACTTCCAAGATATATGAAGCGTACGAGTCGGCACGGGCGTACGTTTACCCCACAATTCCCCTCTCCGCGATGTCTCCTGGGATTTTCCGGAAAGGTCTATTAAACACGGCTATCCTACCTAAAGAAAAAAAAAAGCTTCACTCGTGAGAACAAAAGTCAACGTGTCCCGCAACCCAGTCCCAAAACCGGCATATTAATCCGTTCGTCACTGAAGAATTTCTTTTGATTTGCTAAAAACAGGATACAGCGGTTCGCATTTCACAAATCTTTCCCAAATGCAAATCTCATTTTTGTTTTAGGTATGGCAAGAGTTTGAATATAAAACACGTTTTTTATTGATACAGAACGGAAAATTTTCACTGGCTTGAGTTGTGGAGCAAGAAGATATACGTTTTGACCTTGTAGAAACAACTGAACCCATACCCTTTTTCAAAGAGTGATTTGCGAAGCTAAAGACTATCACTGCTCACTAAAAAATTGAAATGGCGTTCTCCTAATTGTATTTTTTAGTATATTATACATTGATCACTTATCAGATTGGGGCCCATCTTTTTTCTAGTCTGCTCGCAATCGCGTGTATATCTATAAGCATTAAAATGGTTTGCATAACGTGCCTTTGACACGAATAACTCGAAGTCTGATAACACTGATTGTCTTTAGCAACACCTCCTACAAAGTGAGAGCTCGGGTTCTCACTTGCTGAACACACGTCTTAGCCGAACGCGGACGGAACACATGTCTAAAGGCCCGTTCACACTCTTGCGACCGAGTTCAACCGAGAGAGACCAGACCGGTTTTTAAGCCTCTTGCGATCCCTTAGGACCAGCTCCGTTGCAGCGGAGCTGGTCCTAAGAGATCGCAAGAGGCTGAAAAACCGGTCTGGTCTCTCTCGGTCGAACTCGGTCGCACGAGTGTGAACGGGCCTTAATCCGTTCCCGCGTAGGCTTTCCTTGTGTGACACCGACAATTCAGCGCTACGACTTTGTTATCCAGGAAAAGTTGTGTTTAGTCACTGGGGCTGTTATATATGCCTATCTCGTGCTAGGCAACACTCATAGAAATGCTGCTCGTGTACACGATATAATCAATCTTTAAATTGTCACTGGTTCCTAGTAGTCTATATACATGCATGCGCCGTAACCCCACAGTAACCTCTCATTCACACTGAAAGCGGATCCGCGTTCGCAAAGCGGTTGCGAACGCGGCTGTATAAAGATCCAGTACAATTTCACGCTCACTTGATGTCATCGAGTGCGCGTGCAATTGTACTGGATCTTTATAGACCTTTTTCGCATAACCTCAAACCAGTCAGTAACTGACGTACCCTCGACCTGGTGCATTTTTGGATTGCCCGCTAACACAGGGTATGCCACCGCCAAGGGTATGGGGGAAAAGGCTTAAAAACGGACGTCGTGCATGAGTTAGTTCCGAGTGCTCCTTTTTACCGTGCTGCAATTTCCGAAAATCTACGGTTGCCTGGCTACCACTGCGTGGTCGTGGGATGGATAAATAATTATAAAAAGCATAAGACCAATAGCAGAAAGTGTCCCATGAGCACAAGAAGTTGCAGCGCGAGTGTGGCTGCAATGTTATCGAGCTTCGCATTTTCCCCAAGAATCCTTATTTATGAAGTCAGTCGACTGCGAGCTTGAATCGCGAGAGATTTGTATCAGACTCAACGTCACGTTTAAGCTCACGACCACTTCATCTACGACAAGAGGACCGATTTTATTTCCCGGTGCAGGTGGTCCAATTAGGTTATCACTGCAAGCCCCATGGCATGTGAAAGGTATGAAAAAGTCTACATGCCACCACTCAAGATGGAGCTATCAAATGCCGAGAGCTTACCTGCATAGACTACATTAAACTACTCATATATACTTCGCTGTGGAAACTCAATCAAAACACCCCACCGTCTTCGTCCTCGTTCTCTCGAGGAGGCAAGGTGATGGCCTGCGAGTAGCCAGCTGGATTCAACCGGACAAGCTCCAACCAAGTTATTGCAGCCCACCATAGCCAAGTCTAGCCAAGTTCCCCCCATACCCACACCGTTGCCTACACAGATAGCTGTGCTGCCAGAACTAGCCGGTATTTCTTTTTCTAAGCCGCTAGACGGCGTCGTCGGCGCCGCAATTCACAAGATGGCAGCGCCGTTAAAGAAAAGGTATATACAACCGCGTTTGCAACCGCTTTGCGAACGCGGATCCGCTTCCAGTGTGAATGAGCGGTAGCGCTCCTCGCACTCAGTTTTTTCATGTAATTTTTTTCAGAAGACAAGCAGATATGAAAGACGAGATTGATGAACGACGTCTAGGAAACCTCTCGTGTCTTCTTTATGGTGTTTTTCTTCTTCATCTTGATTGGAGCCGATGATGAACTGTCTTTGTTCCAAGCGCCATTTATTTTCCGCGTTCCTCCTTGTAGTTAGCGGTAACCTCAATCATATGTTTGAGCGTTCGCTCGTCACGTCTCCCTCGGGAATCGATTAATCATGCGTTTGCTAGTTGTCTTCCGGGTTACACTATACTTCAAGTTTCGCGAGTGACCTCTCCAGGTCCTTCGGGCGGCTCAGGTCAGCGTGCCCATAAGGAATGGTAGGCTCAGTGCTGATTCTGAATATGCGATTAGGACAAACTGTATAATATACCGCGTCATCGAGACTCACAGTTTGTCGCGGCTTCATAATACGCCGTCGAGAACATAACTCATGTTGCTACAATACAATAAGAAATGTTTGTTTTCATTGTTATAGAGGGCCTTCGTTGTTTTTAACTACCCGAAAGAATCTTCGTTGTCGTATAAGACGGTCATCGAGACTGGTTTGCTGCAGCTTCATAATATGCCATAAAGAACACAGTTCATACTGATACAGTACAATAATGAAAAAAAAAAGTTACGTTGTTTTTATTGTTGTGGGCCCTCGTTATTATTTGTGCACCTGAAAAAAGTTTTGCTACAGCAAAAATATTAAAAAATTATGGCAAATTGCTAGGCAATTGGATTGCGTACGTGAAATGTTCTAGCATCATAAGCGTTTAGGCATACTCTGAGTTTCCATACGCCAGACGCCTACGCTCGCTGCGCTCTTCATCGGATAGTTTAACGCGTACTATGTGTACACTGGATAGTTTTTCCTAGAATGAAGCGATACTACCGCTAATTGGGCTGATAAACCTGGGGATCTTCAAGCCTTCCATTTGCTCCCAAGCTCCTCCCCTTCAGTGCGCACAGGTGGTCGAGGTCCTCTTCGCCTACCTCACTCCCCTCGTCAACCCCTCTAGTCGCATGACCTCCCCGTTAACCAATCAGCGTCAAGTACCATACTCCTCCTCTCCCACCTGTAAACCAATCCGTGTCGAGCCTCGCGGTCACGCTTTTATCGGGACTCCACAAAGACGGTAGTCAAGCAGTTAGTGCCGACATTAGGCTGTGCGACAGGGAGCTGAAGTCAGCCGCCTGGTAAAACAAGAGAAGTTAAGAAACACAAAGTAGCACAGTACAAATGTGGGTCTTTCACCCCTTGTTTCACTACAATAGGAAGGCAAGCTACATAGGTCGTTCTTCTCACCAAATACGTGACTGCAAGTGAACAAAAATACAATAAAAGTTGAGTGCTGTTTTGTCAACATACTCTAATGCTTCCGGCAAAAAACAAATATTTTTGGGTTGTGTTCGTGACCCTTTAAAGTTTCGAATAGCAAACGAAATGTGTGCAGCGAGCCATTTAGCACCAGCGAGGGACGTTGTAAGTCTAGTGTAGCCGCCAGCTTCGGTGAAAGATCGTATAAATTGGCGGGTTGACTAAGCTATGTATAGGCAAACAAAACGAGAGAGGAAAACATTCAGCACTTAAAAAATACAATATTTCATTCGCTTCATAATCATAGGAATTAGGAATCATTGGCATTTTTTGAGCATACGCTCGCTCTCGGAATAGGGGTAAGCAAAGCGCGACACGCACCAAGGCCCACGCAATTTACTCGCAAGGAAGAAAAGAAAAAAGCAAAGAAAAGTAGTCGCCGTATGTTTTCTTTGAGAGCTCTTTAGTTGCACAGGCTGTGCATAAAGTCCTCGCAGCCGATGTGTCCGGGAAATGGTAGGTCTTTCCGTCAAGTGATGCTGTATTCTTGCTTAGGTCGTTCCCGTCCTTGCGGCTTCCGACATTGTGGACGCGCTCAATGGCCGACCTTCGTCTCGCCATACCTTGGATATGCTCAGGTTGCGAGGGACCGCTTGTTGCAACTCCGCTTTTGTCACTTGTGCGACACGGCTGGCGAGAGCGGAAGCCATCTGTATGGCCCTGAACAAACAACTGAAATAAACCCTCAGGGTCACGTTTTTTTTTTAATTACTCTACAATAGAAGCTTTGCAAAATGCTACGGGTGTAGCCGAAGAGCCATGCGGCAGTCTGGCAACGCTGTGCAGCCGCTCCCTAGCCGCCATGAGAAAGGAAGGCTTAGAGAAAAAAATCTCCGAACTCGACGACATGGCCTGCGCTTCGCTCCAGGTCGTCTTTCCTATAACCGGTTGGGAGAATAACCTTGCCGTTGTGCCATTACTCAGTGAGCAGCGCATTCTCGATTTTTATTCGGGAAGATCGTCCACAGAAAGGAGCTACGATCGAGGCTATAATTTGGTCCTTCATCTCTCTTGATCGCTGCAATCCATCTCTTTTTCATCGCCACATCGGTCGAGAACTTGTGATATAGGAAACCTGTAAATGAAATATCAAAGTGAGCATGTGCATTTGTTGCTTTTCACATGAAATGGAGGCTTCTAATGCATTTTACGCCCCTCGTGACGAACCTGCCGTAGTTCGCACAGCGGTGCAATGTTGACCTCGCTGGAAAACAGGATCACGCGCAAACTCGATTAACGTCGCGGAAAAACAAACCAAACGCATTGAAACTGTCAGCAGCAGTGGGTAGGCATATTGATTCTCTCTCGAAACTGCATGAGCAGCTCGCAAGCAGACGAGAGCTTCCTTTCTAATGGCGTCCAGGTGGCGATGTGCTCAGTCTTGCCACCATGGGGAGTACAGTGTTGCCCGACATTCTGCAAAGCCCCTATTAAGCACTTCCTTTTCCATACTCAGACTCAGCCATGGAAATGACGGGTTTTCCAGAAACGGTTAGAATGTCAAGTATACATTTATATACATGTATAATTTTCTTTTACAGTGGTATGCTCGCGTTTCCAAAAGGCCCACAGCGTATGTGCATTGAAGTAAGCATTCGGTGCTTTATTGGAACTGTACTCGAGAACAGCCTTCTCAGGTAATGCAAACAAAGCTACCTGCGTCCGTGGGTTTGGGTGGGGGGGGGGGGGGGGGGGGGGGGGTTGTGTGGATATTTATACAGCGAGTCGTTGGTCACCCATTTTAAAGTTGCGACGAGTCACTCGCTGTAGATGAGCAATTTAGCCAGTGCAGTACAACCGCCAGCCTGGGGTCTTTAACGTTCACCACGCAGTAGTGATACACGACCGCACGCCGGTACGATGCTCATCCAGATCGAAACGGGCAGGGGTGGGGATTGAACCCAGGATCCCTGGGTTCTGCAGCGTGAGCTTTCGCTCCACGTGCTCCGAGCTGCCCAACTTGAGCGCCTATCGGAACCATGCACAAGCATTCCTTCCAGAAAAAAAAAAAGAAAAAAAAAGTTGCCTTAAAGTTTAAGGTTTGGAGACAACTTTTGTTTGGCTACTTAAAGTCATATCTTGTTTAGCGACAACTTTACGATGAACGCTAAATAAATATAAATATTAACTTGCGCATTGTTTTGTGTTTTTGTTGGTACGTACCTCTTCGGTATCCTTGACACAAACTCATATACTGTTTTTTCCCGTGCAATATTTATTTGATGTCGTGGGAGTTAAACTTCGACTGAGATTAACATTCGTTAACCAAATTCTAGATCAGTCTTGCAAATACACGGCAGGATTATTTGCACTGAGCCTAATACTTCCAATTCGATTCGTATGCCTTACATTATGGTAGCGCCTGTGTCAAACGTGCACTTGTGATAAAGCAGGGTGTGTGCTCGAACGAATTGACCTTGACCTTCATATCACATCGATCGGTTATGCACTTATACATTATTTAAACCGGAATTGCAAATTGCATTAGCAATGCATACAACGTAGGATCTCGAACTTTGGTAAACGCATCACTTTAGTTTTAATATTTATATTTGTAACATATATGAAGCACTTTAAAGCGTCTAAAGATACTGTAAGACGCTTTCTCGTCGTTCGGCTTTCTTGGGGAAAAGATTTAATCAGGGCAGGTCGATAAAATCATGAAGCATTCTGCAAAAATGCCACCAAGAAGCACAAAAAAAAAAAGAAAAAAATATTCAGATTATAATCCCAGAGGGCGAATCTACTCTACGCAAAACCGGTGTGGCAACATTTTCTTTTTCTTTTTCTCGGCGTCAGGGAATTCCAGCACCGCGGTATGGCGTCACATCGCCGGGACTTGCGTCAGCCGTAAAAGTTCGGCGTTTTTTTTGTCAAGCTTTGAAATAAATAAATAAAAAATAATTCGATGTGCATTTTAGCAAGCGATTTATTGGACAATCATATCCAATCGGTTACGAGAAAAGTCTGTGATGTTTTGTAATATATTTAAAGACATAAAAGAAGGTGTGATGTCAATTTGAGGTGCAAGGTCTTACGAGCATGACCGAATCTGTTGTACACTATGAGTCAGTAAAGGCAGGCAACAAACAGTTAACTTAATCATATGTGGAATTCTCAATAACATAGTTGTATACGGATCACAATATGAATCTTTAGCAACTTAAGAGAGTGAGTTCTTCGTCGTTTTGGAAGGTTTGTCAATAACACAAAAATATTTAGCGATTCCGTAAATACGTGCACATTACGAGAAATTATGGTTACACGTTTTTGTCGTGTTTAAGGATATAACCGAAGAACTTAATCTCTCAAAGCAGACGAAAAAAAATATAAGATTTCGAGACGTTTGCCATTTGTTCCACGTTGCCTCTGGGTTTTATAAATGTGATCTAATTGGGTCCATATCACATGAGCGAATGACATTTTAGCGAACAGCGACATTTGAGCGAATTGACGTTTTAGCGAATAACGGGGGTGCGCGTTAACCCATCCGCCGCGCTGCGCTTACGCCGCTGCGCGGCGACAGTCTGTGTCGGCTCATTACAAAAATGTGAACCCATTTGGCCCACCCGAAAACGCCGCTTCGCGGCGTCCGACTATTCGCTAAAGTGTCATTCGGTGAAACGTGGGCGTTCGCTAAAATGTCATTCGATCAAGTGAGTGCCTCCAGATCTAATTACTGTTTCTCTACAAGCCCAATTATTATGATTTAAGATGTTTGAACTGACCGTTAGATTTTGCAAGCTTTTGTAAGGCGTTAGTGCTCATGGATGACCTACGTACCACATACTGCATTTCTATTGAATTTTGCATACGATTTCGTAATACGAAATTTTGCGTAATATTTCGTCATCTTGCATTTTGCGTAATATTTTGCTTAATATCTGAGCTTTTAGCATGGTGGGTTGTCTTTTTCACAAAAAGACGTTGCAATGGCAACGTGTGTTGCTGCGTGTTAATTTTCCATCATATCTTAAGATATGATCGAACATTAACACTCAGATTTATATGCACTTGCCTCGTTGTTAGTAAAATTGTTGTCATTCATTTATACGCATCTACCCTAAATTTATGAATTTGCTCATTGCATTGTTCTGTACAAATTTGTACGTGAATACAAGATGAAACTGACAAATGCACTGTCGGGTACCGCACACGAGTGTACTACGTCTAATCGGATTCTTATGATATTATTTCGAAACTGCTGTGTCTAAAGAAAAGAAAGACGAAGCAGAAATAAGATAAGAAAAGAAGACGATGAAAGGCGTTCAACCCATCGGCGTTCCTTCGTCTTACATTCAGCTACACTACAGAAACTTCACTTATCCCTATAACGTCTGCATTCAATTGGAATTATTTTTTTATTTAAAAGTAGTACGCAAGACAGCCAACTCTGAACGTTTAGTTCAACAGTCTACTCTATATACAGGGTGTCACATAAGAAAGTTTACACGGTCTTTTTTACCGCAAAAATAAACTAGGTATCGCCGAACGCTCATTCTACGCCCAAAGGTAGAGCTAGAGGTCACAATCAGATGCCAAAGTTTCAGCCCGATCCGATAACTTAATCAAAAGTTATAAGTGATTTTCTGAAAATTTCAATGGGAAAATGGAGCCAAATTTTGCCCGTTTTCGGTTTCTGGTGCCATAGGGCCCAATGTGTTCGAAAACTCCGCGTCGGCCGCCATTTTCCCATTGAAATTTTCAGAAAATCAGTTATAACTTTTGATTATGTTATCGGATCGGGCTAAAACTTTGGCATCTGGTTGTGACCTCTAGCTCTACCTTTGGGCGGAAAATGAGCGTTCGGCGATGCCTAGTTTATTTTTGCGGTAAAAAAGGCCGTGTAAATTTTCTTTTGTGACACCCTGTACTCGCGATTTGCAATCACGGGTCTCACACCCACTTGTTGGTGTGCTTTATGGAGGAAAAAAAGTGCTATGCTTGGAATTAAAATCTTACAGGTATATTTACTTATAAAGGAGTTGATTTCTCTGTGGGGTTATTGTATTGCTCGTCGATATATTTATATGTGGGGAAGAAAAACGTTGCTCTTGCTTCGATTTTGTTCAATATTGATAGGTATTTCTAATTAAATTCAGAAGGATGGTATATCTATAGTCATTGACATCGGAAGAAACGCAGAGTGTGGCTTATTAATTTCGCGCTTCTTGCTTCGTGATTGGTTCTTCGGCCTCATTTTCGGCTCGTGCTGCAATCTCATTGGCTGTGGAGCGATAATGAGGTGCTCGGGACTCGCCATATCCTGCGTTACTTGAGTTGTGAGTGACTATACAAGACCTATTGATTCGAGACGATCGGGCCAATCAAAGAGCGACAAAAAAAAACGGTACGTCACGGTTGTCGTAATCAGCTTTCTCTCCGTGTGCATGCCATCATCGGTTCAACCAATCGAGCTCACTGAATGGCCCTGCGCCTATAGTATTTGCGTTTTCAGTTGTTCTGCATTCTAGCCTTTGAAGGTGCTCTGACTCATGGTGAAACGACATGTAGAATCGTTTTATTTTGTGAAATATTACAGCGATTGATTTATTCTCGCCACGGGACTGGGCGACATCGCCACTACTTACCCATGCCATTTGCTATTTTTTTTCTTTTGTGTGCTTTTATTCGAGCGCTTTGAATTTCAATAAAACAAAGTAGTTAGTTTTTTTTTTTTTTTATACTTTGCAACATTATGAGAGAAAACTTGGCGGCAGAAGCATTCCGTTGCTATCGAATCATTCATATTAGCGACTTGAGCAACCAAAAGCGTCGCTGCGGTCGAAGTTCGCGATTGGCTAAACCATAGCTTCATGAATAATGATAATGGCTGCCCAATCGCCGGTTCACGGCGAATCAAATCCTGCCATTCATGGCGAGGCCGAGGCAAATCCTGCCAATCGCGGCGAGGCAAATCCTGGTCGGGACGTAACGAAAAGAAACCATCAGAGGGCGCCACCGAAACTTCTCGGTGCTAATAGCCATTCAATAATTTTCTTCGGAATGAAAATGGTGACTGGGTGGTGTATCGGGAAAAGTTTATGGAGTACTTCAACAGGCCGATTTCGGCACTGATTGGCGCGTTTTTATGTAAATTATGTCGCTTAATTATTATTATTTTTTTTTTTTTTGGGGGGGGGGGGGAGATAGGAGAGGGTGCCTGAGGCATCGGTAAACGCGCGTCAGTATCAGTGGGGCTAGCACATGATTTACTGAAACGTGTTCACCTAAGTGTCACCTCTCTCCCCCCGATGTGACGTCAATGAAAACACATCAACCAGAATGCCGAAATGCGCTTGTTGACTTATTCAAGTTTTTATGAATACGCGACCGGGTGTAACCTTTCTGCCCGCGGTATTGGTCTCTGGGTGAAATTAGTGATTCACTTTGCTACTGAAATCGCGATTCTGGCAGTTGAGATGTGTGAAAAAGGTGCTACGATTCTAAGATCATGTTAAATATTTCTTTAATATACACAGTATTTTTTTTTCTCCATCTAATACTTTTTCAGCGTTGTTAAATCTGTGTTCTGACGCAATAAAGCCTGCCAGAATAACCCCGATCTACCCGAGTAAGATTTGGCAAACGACCCAAGCTCGCTCCTAGCCAAATAATGGCGGCTTGAAATGGAAGGTCAGCTATTTTTATAAATGAATACAAAACGCACTAAAACAATATTAAAAAAGGAAGATTTTGCTTGCTAATGAAAGTATCGCAGTCGTTTGTTTCTCGCTCAGCTGGAGAACAACAAAACGTCATTGTTCCTCTGTCAGAAAATGACGTGCACGCCTATGCGCGCGCATGGCACCAAAGATAGACAAAGGAAAGCGAGCAGACGCTTCCCATACGCTCACAATAGACCAGAGCGGAAGGTGTCAAAGCGACACGCCAACCGAAACTTGGAATCGCACATTGCCGTCACAGAGACGAAGAAACCACGTCAGTCAGTCGCCTTTTGTCGTCGAGACGCACCTCCGGGTATGACTTGCACGGAAAAGAAGAATATGATGACTGGAATTCAGCTCGAAGTAACCGCAATGAAATGAAATAACTTCTAGAGTAATTTTTTTTTTTTGTGTATGCTTAGACAGCTGTAGATGAAAAACTTGGCCAATGCAATACGACTGCTAGACTGGGTTCTTTAAAGGGACATTGACTGGGTATTTATGCTCGTCGAGGTTTTTATTCGTACATGACCTATGAGAGCCCAACTACCCAGAACACAATTTGCGGCTTGAAATTCGTTTTCTTTCCACCCGAAAACCGCCGATCGAGAACTGGCCGGTTTGAGTCGACGCAGACTCTTCTCCGTGATCACGTGCCGTTTTCTATGGTCTAGGCGCAACTACCAAAGATAATCAAAGTCGTGGGTTATCGAAGGCACACACTCAATGCTAAAAAGGGACAAAAAATATGATACCCATTTTCTGTGGCCTCTAAGAAACTGCAGATTCGTTGAATGAAAAAGAGAAGAAAAAAAGAAGCACATCCACGTGACTTTCGGTAACTTTCTCCTCCTCTATATTTCTTCTTCCTCCCCACTCCAGTTTCGGTTTTAGTTTCGAGCAGCTGCGTTTTTTTTTTTTACTTTATTAAAATATACGTGACACTGTAGCAAATTATTGATTGGGTAGTCTTTTGACATCATGATAATTCGCCTGGCAAAACATAAAGAGACATTTTCGGGGGGTGTCAGTGTCCCTTTCACGCACACCACTCGGTAGTGGGACACCATTGAGTGCCAATACGATGTTCAACCATGGTCAAAGCGGTCAGGAGCGAGAGTTGTGCCTAGGATCCATGGGCTCCGCGGCGCGTGCATGCATTCGCACCACGTGCTCCGGGCTACGATGCGTTGGCACATTCGGCCACCGATCCCCCAACTTAAAGGGCCTATGACACTCCCAAAAAAAATTTTTTTTCGTGCTAGGCGTTAAAATGGTGTATCAGGACATCACTAAAAAATTGATTCACTTTAGAGTTACGTAGTTTTTTTCTATAAACAATAAACAAAAACGAAGCCAAATTCAAAGTGCCCGCCAGTGCCCTGTGACGTAACAATGTACCCCAAGATATCGAGGCGATCAGAAGGGAGGCATCGCCGGAAGTCACGTGAGTTGTATCACTTCTCGTGCTTACCGCGACCGCGTGTAATATTTTTTTTCGTCATATTTTTGTTATTCTCCCCACCTCCGCGAGCAATCCAATCAGACAAGGATTCTTTTATTTGCTTTTCATCGCCTAATGTTGCTGTAAAGGTAGAAGAAGAGGAGACAGTGAACCTATTAAAGGGACCATGAAGGCAATTTAATTTTTTTTTTTAAAAAGAAGGTGTTTTCGGAAGCATTGGGGTCCTGGCATGCCACACAATTTTTTCTAGAACTTTGTGACTCTTATTTCTGTACCTGCAAATAAATCTGCGAAACCGAAACAAACATTCAGATTTCTTCCCTTTTTCGCCTCTGGAAAGAGAAGTGGCGTCAAGGAGCACTGTCGGCATCGGTAGGATTTAGTGCACACTCAGTGTGGTTCTCGTGGTTCGCTATAGAGCACGGCGGTCTGTGAAGAAAACCTGGAAGAAATGGGCGGCAACGCCGCGCTCGCAAACGAGTTTGAGCTCCCGTTCAGCGACCTCACGCCGACTGAACGGGAGATGGTGGTAAGGACGCAGAAGGCTCTGGATTGGCGCTTTACGAAGGCGCCATAGACCTACCACCAGCTCCTCGGTCGCCGCCTCAGAGCGACTCCGGCTGACGTGAAGGTGCTGCTCAAAGTCTTCTGGTCGGAAATGCAACAAACAAATCATGACACCGCTGTCCACAGCTCTACGCAAGACGACGGCGCGCAACCAAATGCTGCGCATTGCTGCATCGGTCGGCAGTTTATGCAAACTAACGTCGCCCGATCGACCACACGTCTTTAGCCGACCTTTCGCGCAACCTACTACTGCACATAAACGCGGCATGATTGGTGAGACACCAGTTCGCAAAGCGAACACGAGACGACGCACGAAACCAGAACCAAAAGTCCGCCGCCACCGGCGCTCGTACCTTTTTCTTTTTTTTCCACGGTTGCTCGATGCTTGTTACGCGCCCGAGGTAGCAGTGCGGGATGCGTTCAACCAGTGACAAACGGAGGGATCGCTTCAGATTATGCTTTTATACACGGTATGAAACCTATTAATTCCCAACTACAACTTTAAAAGATTATCCAACGTTCAAATGAACTTTTTTCATCACATCTCACCACCGAAATCGAAACCAAGAGCGCGTCTATCGTTTGAACCAATCGCCAGACGAGGAGCCCGTTGTCGTCACGCTTCAACGGCGCACTTTATACTTCGTTTCACCTTATGTGCGAGCGAAGGCAAAGCTGGAAGCGCGAGCACGAAAGCTCCGTGCCTTCAGGCTTTGCTCGAGCGCGCGAGCTGGGCAGAAACGCAAAAAGCGCTCGTCTCGCGCATCTAGCTTTGGCTTCGCTCGCAGATAAAGTGAAACGAAGTATAGTTCACCTTTCTGCCGCCTCCTCGGAGGGGTCTCAGGCATCGTTCCCGGCGCTATTATTACCGCGCCTGTTTGCTCGATTGGTGCGGCACCCAAACTTCTGTTCGGGCTAGAACTTGGTCAACAGTATCTGAGACGTGCCTGACATCCATTTCAATCGTCGAATAAAACTTCGAAACTGCCTTCATGGTCCCTTTAAACAAGTTCTACTCATGTTCTAGACAAAACACGTACTTTATTCGCAACTTTTAGCGATGGTAGTACCGCGATGTGAGAATCGTGCTCCCTAGCTCCTGGATGATCGGCTTCACAATAAAGGTGCTTGCCTACACCTTCCTGACGTGAAAAAATAAACTAAAGCTCTAATACAGCTCATATATAGCAAAACTGGAATTACTCACGCGTCGCAGACCCAGCCTTGTACCGCTGTTCTACGACGATCATCCAGATGACAGCCATTTTGATAGGCACGCGTACGCCCCCTATAGGTCGTGAAAGTTGCGAATGCTCGATGTGTACTTGTACAGTTGTACTTGGTACACTCACCAGGTCGTATTCTCTAGACGGCAGGCATCTTCAGCCTGGAGAGTATCTGATGATTCGACAACCTCGGTGTCTGAACCTTCAGCAATGCGATCGGGCGTGTCCTATGCTAGCAATCCTAATTTCTGCGAGCGTTCTAAAAAATATTTTTTTTCAAAACGGGATAGCTTGTTTTGTGCCCAGTATGGCTCTGTACCATCGGGCGGATGGCATGCACTCGTACACTGGCTTGTACTCGCAACGCTTTCATCACTGATCTCTATCACGTCAATCTACTGACTCTTCGTCCTCAACTTTTACAGCACGAAAACTAACCAAGGGTGCAGCGATAAAAAGCTAGTGGAACTGAAACTTCGTTTTCTACGATCGCTCGTGGAGAAGACCAGAATAATAAAAAAAGTCTTAGGCACGGTCGTGGAGAGCACGAGGAGTGAAACACACATGACTTCCGGCGAACCCACTTTTAGTGACGTAGGTCGATGCCTCCTTTCTGACCGCCCCGACACCTTGCGGTACATTGTTACGTCACAGGGCACTGGCGGGCACTTTGCATTTTTTTGGCGTGTCAGAGGCCCTTTAACTTCTCAATTTACTTCAAATGTTAACATGTTTTAGTATTACAATGCCGCTTAATTGACTAGAGGTGTAAAGAATAAACGCGTTTCCCCTTATCCCTCTCCCCAAACTCTTCATTGGGCAAAATTATTTTTAGGTTATACGCCTATGTTTTGATAGGAAGCAAATAATTTCGGTTGTTAAAGCCAGCATTGCCGTGCTTTGAATTATATTGATTCCGTTGTGACCGGCTCTTAATGATTTTTTTTTCTAAATGCGCCACTTGAAGTTTTGTACTTATACAGAAAGAAAACTATATAGTTTTGTAACTGTTCATAAAGCGTGAGCTCAATCTTAGTATTCAGCTGTCGTCCACTGTTTGACCAGTGTGGTGGAGATCAATTCATTCTGTGAAGTTATACCTCTGAACCGCGCATTTGACGCGCACGCAGTTTTGTTGATTGCACGAGAGCACACCGACATAACATCCGCCGCACTCTGAACCGGCAAAGACAGGCACAACGAGAGCTATTTCGCATCACAAAGTATACGTTTCAACCTTCACGAGTTATTGTTCAAATATTCATAAAAGCGTATAGGTATTGTCGCAGTGAGGTACTGCATTTAATATTCAAGAAGTGCGTCGAGATCGCAAAAAGAGTCTATTGTAGCTTTAGCTCTAGACTGTAGATGGGCTTGACGGTTAGAAATAGACGGTAGAAAATATAATTGATAATGAAGGAGAGCGCAGCGGAGAGGTTGGTTGCAGAAAAGGAAAAGGTGTGATTATTTATTTATTTTAAAAATACTGCGCTTCCCACTGAACGAAATAGCGGGAAGAGTGGCCTACAAAGTTGAAAATGCAAAGTACTCACACGAAATGCCGTTTAAATGTAGCAGAAAAAACATTCAATTGAAAGAAAGCGTGACTATATAATTTCCAAGTGAATTTCATTATTGTATTGTTCAAAAAAAGAAATATTACCTGAAAACATTGCGTCTAAATCTGCATTGCTCGATTAATCTTGCGTGGTTAATCCTGGACGATGCGGTGGATGATGAGCTGTGATATACAATTTTCAGAGCTAATAATAAATTCTCCACGGAGGAAAGAATACAAGTGTATCAATCTATTTATCGCTGCCCTCTTGGATGTTAACTTCTTAAAAAAACTGCGACGCAGATATGTTATGCGGTGCCGCGAACCTTTATTTTATCTTCGATGAAAATTTCCTCTATTTCACTCGTACTACTCTATTTCAAATAATGAGAACTATTCTTTGAATGGCAGCCCCAATCCTTGCTTAATCTAGTTAACACGACAACGAAATACACAAGCACAGAAAGCAAAAAAAAAATGAATGAATGAATGAATGAATGAATGAATGAATGAATGAATGAATGAACGAATGAATGAATGAATGAATGAATGAATGAATGAATGAATTACATTCCGCTACGTGCAATTCACCATGGCCCTTTTAGACATACCCGTGTGCACGTGTATGTAGAGAGGTACGATGCGCGAACGTTAGAGAAGAAAAGGAAAATAGCCGAGCGCTATCGGGAAAACGACAAGGCCTATCGCATGTGTACGTGGTCTCCGGCACGTCCGCCGCAATAGTCTTCTAAATCATTTGCGTTATCGGTACCGCACACGCACACGTCTTGCAGCAAGAAGTCTTGGCGGCGCGTCGTTGCTCGTTGCGAACGGCGAGGTGTCGCTTTCTCGGAAATTCGCCTTTCATTCGATTGTACCTCATGCAAGAAAGCTGGCAGTTCTCGGTCTTAGTATTTTCATTTCTGCTACCAAGAAGAAAAAACACTGCTCGATTTAAATGAAGTGTCACAGAGAGTATTTATCGCGTACTAAAGTCACCGGATGCTCGAAGAGTTTCGAATTTGTTTAGTTTTTACTGTTACTGGATGGCATGTATAAACAGTGTCACTAAAAATCAAGTGTATCGGCTCGTGGCATGGAGCTAAATGCTCATCTACGCTTCTCGGTACAAACAGATGCACTAAAAAAGACCGATGGAGGCCAGTGAACTCTACAAACTTGGCAGTAAAGCACCTTGTTTTCGAAAGCGTTATGCATCCTAACTGGAGACGTGACAAACATGCTGTCATGACAGTATCTTATCAATCAGCTACTGACAAGGGCCAATGGAGGGCTTAGAACACCCTATTCTTAAAGTGCTTGCATAAATATACGTAAGAAATATTTGATAAAGGACAGGCGGCATGCGGGCAACAACTTGTTATATCTACTTGTACTAATTTATTTATAGAATTATACTGACTGCCTTTTTATTGAAATTTTTTAGGCAATATGTACTTATTTTTTGTGAGTTTTTAAGCTTCTATGTAGTGATCTCATTTATGGTTTACACCTTTTAGTGCGCGTGAGCTCTTTTGGCCATGCCCGATAGTTTTTTGTTTTATTTTTTGTTACCGGTGTCATCCTTTCGATTGTTTTAAAAAATACAGGTGGAATCAATACAAAACAATCCCTCCTCCCCTGAAAAAAAGAAAACTGTTTCTTTTAAGAAACCTAGAGGAATATCAAAATCATTTGGATTGAAGGATCTTCATCGGGTACCACTATTTTTTATCTTCTTCTGCTTGGTAAGCTGACGTGCCTATGTTCAATTGAACCAAAGCAGGGAACTGTGTTTCTTTCCCCAGCGCCTAATATTCGCGACTCCAGCAAAACGGACGCCGCCAAGCGGGAAAACCGGGAACCAGCCGGACCAGGGCCGGCTTGCTAGAACAGCGTCTCAGCTGAGACTGGGTGAAAGAAAGCACTGCAAAGGCTGGGGCGCGCGAGCGTCTTGAGACGCAACTTGAGTCCCGCTCAGCTCGTGCGCTGGCTTTGGCAGTGCTTTCTTTCACCCAGTCTCAGCTGAGACGCTGGTTCTATACTTCGTTTCACCTTATGTGCGAGCGAAGGAAAAGCTGGAAGCGAGAGCACGAAAGCTCCGTACCTTCGGGCTTTGCTCGAGCGCGCGAGCTGGGCAGAAACGCAAAAAGCGCTGGTCTCGCGCTTTTAGCTTTGGCTTCGCTCGCAGATAAAGTTCTCTCCGCGCCCCTCCGCGTCTCTGGTGGCTTTCGCGGACACGTGTTGTCGGCGCGGTGGCGAACAATGTAATTTAACGAAGGTCCGAAAATTTCTTAAGTTTGCCTGAGTGTTCATTAGTGTAATGAAGCCTCAGTAGATTGTTTCCTTCCATCACGTGTTTGAAAGCCCGTTTAATCCACAACACACGGTCGCGTGCTTTCGATTTCTTGGATGGGGAGGAATCACGGGAAAACGTTTTGATTTCTTGTCTGTCTCGAATCACATTCAAAGTGACGACTACTTGGTAACTGATAAGTGGTTTCTTTATAAGGATGTAGAACAGTGAACTGAGGACGACACACGAGGTGTTTCACTGGAGGGAACACCAATGCTGCAGTCAAGAGAATGGGAAGGTTCGATAGCTACTTTTCTTGAGTTTGGTTGTGTTCGATTAGCTTCAAGTTTGAGCCACCCACGCCGGTCGGTGCGTTGGCTATTCATCTTGGCTGCTTTTCGCCGAAAAAGCCTCTGGACCGCACTGAAGGAGTTGGGCTGATCTCGCAATTATTTGATTCAGGAAAACCTGCTCGCTGCATATGATAATGAAGGAAATTATCTGCTTTCAAAAGGTGGGGGACGCGTCTCGCAAAGTTAGAAGCTGTCACGGCATTATGATCTATCGCGCCTCCAATATTTATATTATACCCCCGTCGAAGCCATCAGCAATATACGTCTACATTGCTCAGGTTCACCGGCCACAAAAAATACTAATTTTCTCCATTCAGGATTCGAAGTCAAGTTCAATGCAGAGAGGTTCTGCGTGAATCTCCGATGAAGACTCTCTTCAGTTTGTCCGCATTCGTCTCCATGCTACCGGCTAGAACCATTTGGCTAAGTTTAAGTAGTATCTCTCTGTCTGTCAAATATCATTTTTATTCAGCAGTTCACCTAATAGCTAGTCAACTAAGCTCATATTTCAACCTGAAGAATATACTAATATCGCTTTAGTGGGACATAGTACACATAACCCGCTTGTCAAAATGACTTCTCGATTGCTACTAAAACCTGAATTGAAATACGAGTATCAGCTGCTTAGTGGGGCGCCATCGGGTTAACATGCTCCTTGGCTCAAGAAGCACTTGCTTAATTTTCCTAATTTTCCTGCAGCCTGTGTTGTTGACCGAGCAGACGACTGGAGCTAGCTGTTTCTTAAACGCGGATACGCACAAAAGCTCGATTTCGCGAACAGATAAGTCGCATGGTCCAGGCATGCGAGTTAGCTGAAAATTACTCTCGGTGAAACAATTCTGTAGTCATCGCCGCTTTCCTTAGATTATCAAAACTCATTAGAGTCTATTACCGTCTCCCCGGAGCCCATAGTTTCGGTTTTGAACGAAATCTCTGAAGGGAAAGTTTGATATGAAAAGAACAAAGAACAACGGGAAAACAAATCTATGCTGTGTAAGTTTATGTGCACCGGCTACGCTTAACCGTTTCAGTTCAAATAACTATAAAATTGGGCATTAAAAAAGAAAATCTGTTAAACTGAATGCGCCACCCGTTCAGGCGGCCCGGCCGAGCCGACGCGACCTGGACCCAGCCGCCACGTTTGTTTGGTAGTGGCGCCCCCTATAGGTCGCTGGAGTCGCGAATAACAAATATGGCAGGATAAAATATTCCTTGCATCTCCGTGCACTTTGCGATTTTAACAGGAAGCTTGAGTAGATGTCTCACGCCCACTATATACCTATAGTTAGGGTTCCGCGTTTTCGGTTTCAATTTTTTCAAAATTCGGCGTACTTTTTTTGGTGTTTATTTTAAAATTCAATTTTCGTTTTTTTTTTTTTTGGCGTATATTTATGCAAACAAAAGTTTATCCGCTTTTTTCGGTGAATATAAAATAAACATTAACACTAACGGACACCGGATCAGATTATCCATGTAGCTCTGATATTTGTGATCACTCAAAGAATAACGGCACAGATACATTGAAAAAGAAATGGACGCTTTATTTGACAAATGTGTGCAGCTGTAAAAGAAAGAAACAAAAAAAAAAAACACAGAAGTGCAAACAAGTCAGATATGAAGCCTTTGCCCAAAAAACATGGAACTTCACCTTCTGTACATCAGGATTACGTGATCTTATTATAGTACACACACATGTGCTTTCCCAGGTTCTCCTCGTTGATCTGCACTCTTTCTTTCCTGTTAATATGATCCAGAGCTTCAAGAATGCCCTCTCAACGCTAGCACTGGACAATGGCAGGCTGAGAAGATGAAGCACTGCCTGAGCCAAAAATCGGCCAATCAGCCAATTGTGACCGCCAAAAGTGACACGGTGCGACGTTTTGAAGCTCAACACAACATGCAGAGCTTGCATCAAGTCAGTCTTCCTTACAACGAGTTTGAAAACACGCTCGTACGTATGGCGAAGTCATGGGGCATCTCGGACTTCATGCACGTCCCGATCGATGATGCGCACATTAAACTAAAACGTCGTGATGGCACCCGTGTATCCCATACATTCGGACACGTTTCGATAAACACTGTCGTCCCACTTTTTCGCCATGGCTCTGCGGTAGGACTGGCAGGTCAAAGTGACCTTTTCCGGTTAAAACTGAATTTTAGAAAATAGATTCGATGTACTTTTTTAGGTTTTTATTGGTTTAAATCGAAAATTCCGAACCTAAAAACTGACCTCTTTCGGTTAAAACCGAATTTCCGAAAATGGATTCGGTGTACTTTTATCGGTTTTTATCGGTTTAAACCGAAAACTCCGAAAGAAGTTCGCGCGGCGCCCCCTTACGGCGAACCGGGGTGACGTCACGACGAGGAGAGAATTTTTCCCCGACTCGCCCCGCTCGCCCTGTGGAGGCTGTGACGACGTTAGCTTTCGGCGCGCTCGTTTCTATTGAAGGTTTTTTTTGCCGTGTTTTTCGTAGGAAGTGTAAATTTTTATCTGGGGCTTTATTGAGGTATGGCCTGTAGCTGCAGGCGAAACTTCAACCAACATTTTAAGCATGGTTGACAGGGCAGGCAACGCATGAATCACAGCTGGTATATGAAAATAAAGAAATATGGCCACAATTGCAGGAGCATCACTATAGATTTACATCTCACACAATAAATGCTGCTGATGGTCTGAATGAATTGGCAGGTTTTGTATACTATTTTTTTGTATCTCTGTTTTTAAACAGGATCGCCGAAGCAGAAAAGTTGCATGCTGCTCGAGCAACATGCTAAATACAGTCTGGGCCATGGGGAGAGAATCACAAGTAAGACAGCCCAAGTGCAGGGGCAAAGTAAAAAAAACAAGGAACATTTATTATATACACTGCTCGCATTTGACCTTTGCTGAATTTGGATAGTATTTCAATCGACTACACGGGTGGTATCTGTTGACTTGTTTATAGCAACCCTCAAATAATGTATAACAAACGTAAGCGAATGTGTCTAGCTTGTTATTAGTCCCTTAAGTCCTAAAATTGAGATTGTACTTAAATCGAATTGTCCTGAAGCTAAAATACCAGACGTTTTTCGCACGCAGACTGTCGCCCTTCACAGGTTCCACATTTTCTGCTACTAGTGCTGCATCTACCACTGGACAGACGTTCGAATGCTTGCTTTTACTCCTGTTTTCCTCTTTTGTCAGAGAGTCCAGCTGTAGGGAGTTTGGAGGCTGAGGAAGCTTTTGGGAACCTGCAGCAGTGTCTCTTTTAATTGGAAATAAATGACAATTCAAACTAAACGGTGTATTTTCCGAATACCCAAGGCTGGAATAAAGAATGTCAGGAAAAAGTATAAAGATTACAAATTACGGTACTATTACTGTGCATATTTTGGGCAGTTCAATACATATCATACAGGCAACGGGGGGCTATTCGGCCGTTTTTCCTGCTACCATACAAACTAACTTCCAGTAATTATGCATCTTCTAAGAAATATGCCTGCATAGGTGTATAAACTATATAATTAATTCACGAAGAAGCTACATTTATGTAAAACAAACCTGTTCCACGAGCACTTCAAAGATCATCAGACGCAGGGCCTTTAAAACATCTGCGAACCAGCGCATGCAGAGAAGCAGCGCAGAGTCGGGGTCGCGAGCTAATTTGCCGACCACCCAAAGGCCCATGATATAAATTCCACTTCGAGTGCCTTGAAAGCGGGATGTAATATCGTCCTAAATCATGAACATGCAAGGAACAGAATTCCAGGGTCTGAAACACTTGCGCCACCGCTTCACCAACCCCTCGCAAAATTGCCTTCTGTCGTGTGGGGACGGGGAGGTTCATCGGCGGAATCGCCTCCGCCGATAGCTTTCGGGATTTGTAACCCAATTTTAAAGGTAAAAGGGACAAGCAGGCTTATAAAATGTACGGAAGCACGTCTATATCGGCCTAACTCAACGTCTTCTACACCGGGTAAACGAGGTCCAGCTCCTCGAAGTGCTTGCGGCACACAACGCCAAACCAGGAAACCGGTGCTGGGAAGCGAGCCGATGCGAGATCGCGGAGCGGAGTCCTCTTCCTGACGTCACGGTACACCTCACCCAATCAGGGCGCGGCGACCGCAGCGACGCTTGTGTTCGCTCTCGGGGCTAATAGACCTAGATTCTCACGCCCATTATATGACACGCTCACGCCCATTATAGACCTAGATGCCAGTATGCACCAATAGGGGAAAAGGAAACGTGAATATATGCTTCGACCCTCTCTTCCTCTTCTCCCGTCGTGATGAAAATGTCGCGATCGCGAGAGGGCGGATGAGGAACAATACGTCTGTTTTCCACGTGCCGCCGCACCGCTATTCGCCGAGATCCGATCACGTGAGGAGCCGGATCAAGTGCCGTGCAGGAAAGTAGACGTTGCACGCGCCCCGGCGTACGTTCCCCTGCTTTTGAGCGCGCCGCGCGCCTCGAACGCGCGGCGCCGTTATTCGCCGAATTCAGACACGTGACGAGCGGGATCAACATGCCGTGCAGGAAAGACGGCGTTACGGAGATGGACGCGCAACTCTGGCCCCGTAGGGAGCCTATAGACCTATTTCGCAAGTGCGCCGCCATCTTGGATTGTCGTCACTTCCAGTATGGGCGAAAACATTGTTTTGCCGTCGCCACGCCAATAGAAGGCATTTAGGACATAAACGCAACCGTCACACATTCTGGTTTTGCCTCCCGTCTATTTTTTTACTATTTGCAGGTTGAAACGTTTTGATATTTTTTCGTCGCCCATACCGGATATGCCTACTTGGCGGTCGGGGGCGAGAGTAAGCAGAAAAGGTCTATAGACCTTTCCAAACAAGAGTGTGTGGCCGGTGCCATTTTGAGTGTTCGTGCGTACGGCGCGTGCTTTGCTCGCTTTCCGAAGCGGTGAACACGCACGTGCTGATCTGTGAAGGTCGCACGCTGGACTGTGATTTTGTAAACATTGAAAACGTCTATAGACGATTGCAAGCAAGGCCACTGGCCGCCACCATGTCTCTGCTCGTGCTGAGAAGCCCGTGCAATTTCGAGCTTGCCAAAGCTATGTTCACGCGCAAGCTGCACGTGCTTCCACTCATGGGGCACCAATCAGGGGGGGGGGGGGGGGGGGCGCCATGCTTGCAGTTGTCTATTAGCGGCGAGATGTTTTGATGGCGCCCTCCTATGGTTCCCCCTTGTGACGTCATTACCTTGCAAACAACGATTTCGATGGTGTTTGTAAATAGCATGGTGGAAGCTTGAAATCATTGCGCTCTCAAAGGAACACTGCCAACACCGTCAAAATTAAAGTTCTTTCATTCCTCTTATTTCCGTCGATGATAAATCCTTTTCTGACGTCATAGTCAGCGTTCGGCCAATCGTGGAAGGCAGAGCCGTTTATTGAGAGAGTTTGGCCATACATTGGTTTGAATAGGCGAGCATCTCGGGGCCAACCACAGGCCGCGAAACAGCCCCTAGCGGTGGTCGTGTGCTCTAAATTTGTGACACGACTATACTTCGTTTCACCTTATGTACGAGCGAAGGCAAAACTGGAAGCGCGAGCACGGAAGATCCGTGCGTCCAGGCTTTGCTCGAGCGCGCGAGCTGGGGAGAAATGCAAAAAGCGCTGGTCTCGCGCTTCTAGCTTTGGCTTCGCACGCAGATAAAGTGAAAAGAAGTATAATTTGAGCCGTGCCGAGCGGAACTCCGCGTCTCAAGACGCTCGCGCACCGCACCCTTTGCACTGTTTTCTTTCAGCCAGTCTCAGGACGCTGTTCTAGCAGTGCAGACAAAGGCATGGGCACGAGCGCGTGGCTTTGGAAAGTGCCTCCTATGCACGAGGTCTCGTACAAACAAAAGCGTTTCGCTGAGCTAGGCTCACGCGCCTGTGCCTTTGTCTTCACTGCAGACATTTGTGAGATGGAGTAGAGGTCTCCTGATTGGTCGACGCTGTCACAAATTTAGTTTACGCTCTAAGTGTGGGGGAATATTCGGCGCTGGCGGCGGCCTTTGCTCCGCCTATTGGCCAAACTCTCCTAATATACGGCTCTGGTGGAAGGCCGACCACAGCGACGCTTTCGGTCGCGCACGTCACCAATAGGGAGTATTCACTGGCGGCCATAGCTGTGTGCAGGAATGCTGAGCGCGTGCTGACGACGAGCTTTGACAGTTCTTTTGCAAAGTGCATTCCGCACCATCAAGATATCGGTCTGAGAAACCTAGTAATGTGAGCTCGTTCTGAGCATGCGCTCTAAACAGCACCCACAAATATGGCGTCCAGTGAATACTCCCTATAGACGCTTTGCAGCAGCTGTGCATGGGTGCCGCCATAACCGACCTTCATTTTGTATTTCGTCTTATTTTGATCACTTCGCAGGACAGGTTATTGCCATTTTAGATTCGACTGTGTCCTTCTCCCCAGCATTGACCTTTGTGGAGGCTCGTCAAGGCCCGCGTCAGTGGCTTGGTATCTCGATAAGACGAGATAAGATCAGCAATGGCGGCTTTAATTTGGAACATGTGTAAAGCGTCTATACAGGAACTCTAAATATTGTGTCTATTGTGTCCGGTGTGTAGCGGACTAAGAAAACACCTTCGATACATCTTGAATTCTTTTGATTCGGGCTTAGTTCATGTTTTGTGCCGATGCCTTCCTTCCGACCTTTTTTTTTCTCGTGTTTCCACTGACGTTCCTAACCTCCCTTCATGTCAAACCCCCCAAAAGACGCCGGGTCGTCCCGGCGAAAATGTTGGGAAATAAACGTGTATAAATTGTTATGTATTGTTTTAAGGCGACGCTTTCATTCACCTAATTATTGAGGAACATGTTTTCCGACGGTGCACCAAAGAACTTTGAAAACTCTTTGTAAAAAAAAATAGTTCTTTTTTTTTTGTGGTGAATTAGAGTGGACACGGGACTTGGACTGAACTTATTTTTTGTGTTCTTTCTCAATATATTACACCTAACCTTACAACGTTTTTCTTTTTTCTTTGTGTAACCAGTGCTACCTTTTGTGATGGGCCATTGAAACATAAACTCGGGTCTGATGTTTCATACAAAATTTCAAGACATATAAATTATAGTTGGTGAAAAGTTAATAACCCAGTAACATTTCCATCTCCAGCAGGTGCACGTTGCGTTTGGCCGGCGTAGGCAGCGTGTGCGATGAAGAGTGATCAACTTTTAAATTGCATAACCAAAACTCTGAAGTAAGTTAGTTCGTAGGTGGTATATTTATATCGTCTCCAATCATTTGTGCCCACGCTACAAAAAAAAAAAAAAATATTTTGATCACAATTTTAACATTGATATTTTTGTACATTGGCTATAGCTTTTTATAAAAACGTTGATATTCTTTGTGCAAAGTTTGCCCCCTTTTAAGCGAGTGTATAAATTTTCAGCATCTGTATGGATTTAAGTTTCTGTATAACTTTTAAACACGTATATTTATGGTGAATATGCATTTCATGTTGCGTTTTACTGCAATGGCCTTCTGGCTGCTCTAAAGCACGAGAAAAATCAACATTTATTTAATTAAATGGAATTGAGGTAATTTTCTTATGTTGGAGACCTTCGTTGTTGTTTTTATAGTGAAATTTTGCTTAAAATATACCAGGCGATCCTGGTGTGACATCAAAGAATCCTTGTGTGACACCAGAAGATCTGGTGTACCCACCAGCAACGCTGGCGTACCCGCACACCAGCCTGGTGTGCCCACCAGCAATGCTGGTGTATCGAGCACACCAGCCTGGTGTGCCCACGAGAAATGCTGGCGTACCCGCACACCAGACTGATGTGCACACCCCGCAGCTTGTTGTGACACCAGTGTTGTATTTTTGTTAACTTTTTCCCCCGTCCGCGAGCGTGTTTTTGATTAGTTTGAGGCTCCTTCCCCCGACGTGGTGCCGCCGACGTGGTGCAAAGGAGCCCGCGGCGGGCTCCCTTTTTCCCAAGAAGTGTCTCCCTCGTCCCCAGCACTCTCCCGGGCAGCCTTGAGCAGCTTGGGGCGCTCGCCTCTTCGGGGGTTTCCCTTTCGCTTTCCTCCAGTATTCTTGTTGAAGTTTGAGAAAATAAAAGAGTCTTCTTTGTGAGTCTAAAGCGCCGTTCACACATATGCAACCGAGTAAGACCGAGGGAGACCAGACCGGTTTTTAAGCCTTTTGCGACGTTTTAGGACCAGCTCCGGAGCAGTGCATGCGGTCCTAAGACGTCGCAAGATGCTTAAAAACCAGTCTGGTCTCTCTCGGTCTTACTTGGTTGCATATGTGTGAACGGCGCTTTACTCGGTCGCATATGTGTGAACGGCGCTTAAGTCTAAAAGATGTGTGTTGGTCCGCTTTCCTTACTTCCGACAAGCTAAAGATAGTTAGACATTGTCTGGTAGCAAAACAACTAAGAAAGCAAGTAATTATTACAGTCTTTGGTACCGAAACGCGGGAATTAACAGCCAGATCATGCCTACTTCAAGCCACGAGGGCTTCGAACGCCTGAAGCGAAAGACCTTGCGAGCAGCCACAACAAAGATTATCAACAAGATCGGCGTCCTGCTGGCCATTGATCCAAACAAGATCGGTGAGCTCGAAGAAATATTTAATATTCCTCTACTTATGGAAGCTTCCCTGAAAGAGCTGGACAAGGAAATTGAGCCACTGGCCATCCCCTTCATTCACATTGGCGATATAATTAGATGACATTTTTCCCCAAAAAATGATGTTTTTTTTTTAATTAAAGAAATTATGACAGCAGCGTTATTGTCAAACTTATCATTGTACCCTTTTCTGTGAGTAAAGCAATACCAAGTCAACAGGTACTCTGGTATCACACCATAACAAAACCGGATGTAACACTAGAAGAACAGAGCCCTGTCACACCAAAACACTAGGGCCCTGATGTCACACCAGAACACCAGACTTTTGGTGTCACACCGAAACACCAGATTGCTGGTGTGAAAATGTCTCATATCACATCCGTGAAAAAGCGTGGTGTCACATCAAGTCACACCAGCCCTCGGCATGGTGTATTTATCACTAGGGGACCCTAAATGTAAGCGTACAAAACTAGAGAAAAAATGTTTAGGAAAACTTTTAACATTCCTAACAAGTCTTATGCATTGTTTATTACTTCCCAAACAATCAATCAATCAATCCTTTATTTCACATCAGAAACTGATGTAGGCTGCAGGGGCAAAAAGTCAAAAGTTTGACTTGACAAGGCCTCTGCAGCCTTACGATTGGCACATGGCGACATACTACACATCAAGTATTAATATTCCATTTTCAGCTTTTAATATTAAAGGGGCACTGACAACCCGAGGCCGTATTTTTTTTTTTATTGTCTAAAACGATGCAAGTTGTAGTCATAGACACGCAAAAAAAAAAAAAAAAAACACATCGCGAAAAAAATTTCCCCCGCGCGCGCGCGCCTTTTTATTTTTGGCGTTTATATTTCCCGCCGCTCACCTCCTCGCTTCTTTTGATCGGTGACGTCAAAAATCAGGAAATTTAGAAGCTTTGTAGGTGACATTTCTATAACATTTAATAACGGCAATCGTAAAACATGTTTTTTTAAGGCAATTGCGAACGCACTACGACCCCTCTTTTTGAAATACCAAAAATCAGAGTTCGGTGTGATGTTGCTTCCTAGATTTGTACCCTCCCTCGGAAAACTTGGCGGCGCTCGTCGGCGGGTCGGGGAAGAAACCGTTTTTTTCCCGCGCCGGCGCCCTTCTATCCCACAGGCTCATCTCCTCCTCGCTTGGGGTCGCCGTGGCAACGTCGCTTTGCTTTATAGCGTGAAGCGGAGGTCCGAAAGAAAGTCGAGTCGCAGGAGACCGCAAAATTTGACCCGCTGCACTGGCGCGGATCGCGCGGGAACTTCAAATTCGGCATTTGGAAATTGTTCTTTTAATTCACAAATACTGAATTTTCAAGTTTCGAATTTTGAGGGTAATGTCCCGGCATCGTTTTCAATTGTTTCGGATAATAATAATAAAAAAAAAAGATTTTGATGTGTCAGTGCCTCTTTACGCAATAAAAAGGAACAAGAAGAACAGCATCAGTAAATCACACTATCAAAGATAGCAATATATATATATATAAGGCACATTACGACATATTTAGGCACATAACATATTTAGGTACATGACAGGACTAAAAATAATAATCGTACTACCTCAAGGATAACTGAAACATACAGAACACACGACCCCACAAATCAAGCAAATTTTTAATGCAGGAACAAATTTCTAATTGTACTAAGATTCAGTCTCTCAATATTTGTCAAATTATGCCTCTGAAGTTTATTTAGAACAAATGGAAGATTATACCTTAGCATTTGGAACCCGTAATTTGTACGATTTGTTGGTATTTTCCAATGCTCCCCCTCACGAACGTCATATACCCGGATATTTGGTGTTAGGTTTGAAATATGTCCAAGGAAAGGGTTGTTAGAACGGAGGGCTGATCTATATCGTGTTAGTAGAGTGTACTCATATAGGTTAGGGACAGTTTTTAGACGTAGTTCTTGAAATAATGAAGGTGTATGTGTATCGAAAGGAACATTGAGTATTGTGCGAACAGCCTTTTTTTCAAGAAGGTGTAATTTGTTAGCATTTGACAGAGATGTGGAACATTGAGTATTGAGTATTGTGCATTGAGTATTCTGCCAACAGCCTTTTTTTCAAGAAGGTGTAATTTGTTAGCATTTGGCAGAGGTGTGGTACATACACCATACAAAATTACAGTAGTTCAGATGGGGTAAAAAAAGGGCCCAGTATATAAGCATTTTTATGTGACGAGGTAAAAAATTTCTGAATTGACATAGTTTCCCAAGAACTCTTGATAGCTTTTTAACAACTTTATTAACGTGATAATCCCAAGACATCTGTTCATTAAAATAGACTCCGAGCGTTTTGACGTTCGGCATAATATCTATGACAGAGGGGCCCAAGATAATATTGAAAGAAAAAAGAAACATGTCTATTCTTAGATTTCAAAAAGACAGCCTTGCTTTTGCTTGTGGTGATTATTAGTAAGTTAACAATATAGCATGTACATTATTAGTGAGCTAACAATATAGCATGTACAAAATAACTGCAAGAATGAGTAACTGACGTTTTTGGTTGAGACCGCGTAAGCCTGTTTTGCCCTTGAGGTACGGCGACATTGGTTTACGCTCTAGTTAAGAGATTTAGCCAGTGCAGGGCGTCTGCTAGCCTGGGGTCTTTAACGTGCACCACGCGCTAGACGTACACTCACCCTACAAGTCTGACATCGATAAAATTTTTCCAACTCAGGATTCCAAGTTAGAGACGCAGTGAGAGTTTATGAATCCCCAGTCGGCGAATTAAAAGCTCGATAGAAGTGTCCACTTGTGACGGGATTTTAGCCGAGGCTTAACGTACATTCACAGTACCGGAAGGCTATGTTGTGTTGCGTTACGGGGAGCTTAACGCATGCTTGCGCCGCAAGTCACAGAGACATGCGTGCTTCGTATCAAGCCTGGCAGCCATGCTTTGCACGCTACATACGAAGAATGGATGCCCCAGTGACTTTCAAACTTAACTTAGGAAAACGTAGGCAAACGCTCCTGTGGGACTGAGTACCTTTCACCTAAACATACTCAGGTTCTCTATGTTTGTTTTAAATTGTTCTGTGCAGTGAAAGATATTTCCTGTGTACAGTTAACGCAATTGAGCCCTTGAAATGTTTGTTTTCCCAAGATGTCATGGCGAGCGTCTTTTCAGAACGAGACTAGGCAGTTTTGTACTAAAAGACGATCTTGAAAAGATCGTCTTTTCGTAGAACGAGATTAGTATAGGGAGTATTCACTGGCGGCCATAGCTGTGTGCTCGGCTGCGGAGCGCGTGCTGAATGCGAGCTTCCACAGTTCTTTCGCCACGTGCATTCCGCACCACCAAGATTGCCGGTCTTGGCAGCCTATTAATGCGAGCTCGTTCTGAGCATGCGCTCTAAACAGTGACCTCAAATATGGCGGCCAGTGAATACCTCCTATTGGGAGGTTGCGCTAATATTTATACGAAGGGCACACAAAGACCGATCCAGGGTTCGGGAAAACAATTTGCTAAAACCTCCTATAATTGGTGTTTTCACCTGATTTCAATCCGCCATTTTGTTGTTACATGTTCTGCGGGGATACCTATTAGCGGCGAGATGTTTCGGTGGCGCCCACGTTCGGTTACATTTCGTGACGTCATTACCTTGTGAACAACAAACTGGATGGTGTTTGTAATGGGCATGGTGGAAGCCTGAAATCATAGCGCTCTCAAAGCAACACTGCCAACACCGTCAAAATTGAAGTTCTTACATTCCTCTTATTTCCGTCGATGAGACATCCTTTGCTGACGTCATAGTTAGCATTCGGCCAATTGTGATGGGCCGACCACAGCGACGCTTTCGGTCGATCACGTCGCCAATAGAGAGTATTCACTGGCGGCCATAGCTGTGTGCGCATCTACTGAGCACGTGTTGGCGGCGAGCTTCCACAGTTCTTTTGCAACATGCATTCCCCATTATCAAGATTGCCGGTCTTATACTCCGTTTCACCTTATGTTGTACCGCAGAGAAGGCTGGAAGCGCGAGCTCATAGCGTTGGGAAGTGCTCTTAACGCACGAGCGCTTGTGCCGCTGAGATGTGCCCTAGAGCAAGGAGCTCGCGCTTGTAGCCTTTGCTGCGGTACATCATAAGGTGAAACAGAGTATAGTATCCTACTAATGTGAGCTCGTTCTGAGCGTGCGCTCTGAACAGCGTTTTCAAATATGGTGTCAAGTGAATACCCACTATTGGCGACGTGAGCGATCGAAAGCGTCGCTGTGGTCGGCCCACCACAAGTGGCCGAATGCTGACTATGACGTCAGCAAAGGATGTCTCATCGACGGAAATAAGAAGAATGAAGGAACTTCAATTTTGACGGTGTTGGTAGTGTCACTTTGAGAGCGCTATGATTTCAGGCTTCCACCATGCCCATTACAAACACCATCGAACTTGTTGTTCACCAGGTAATGACGTCACGAAAGGTAACCGAACGAGGGCGCCACCGAAACAGTAGCGGCGAGATGTTTTGGTGGCGCCCTCCTTTGGTTTCCTCTCGTGACGTCATTACCTTGCGAACAACAAGTTTGACGGTGTTAATAATTAGCATGGTGGAAGCCTGAGATCATTGCGCTCTGAAACCAACACTGCCAACGCCGTCAAAATTGAAGTTCCTACATTACTCTTATTTCTGTCAATGAGAAAACCTTTGCTGACGTCATAGTCGCCATTCGGCCAATCGTGGAAGGCCGACCACAGCGACGCTTTTGATCGCGCACGTCACCAGTACTCACTGGACGCCATGAGGGCAACGTTCAGAGCGCATGGTGACCTTGACGTTGCGGAATGCACCCACACGGTCAGCGGTCGCGCACGTAGCTATGGCCGCCAGTGAATACTCCCTGTAGGTCCGAGTGCACTACGTATTCGGTGGTGTCGAATGCATCCTTCAAACCTTCGTCTTTGTCACGCGCCGAGCTGCCTTTAACAACAAAATGGTGGACAATGACGTCAACGAAAACCGGCGAGATGTTTCGGTGGCGCCCTCGTTTGGTTACCTTTCGTGACGTCATTACCTCGTGAAGAACAAGTTCGATGGTGTTTGTAATGAGCATGGTAAAAGCCTGAAATCATAGCGCTCTCAAAGTAACTGCGCACACCGTCAAAATTGAAGTTCTTACATTCCTCTTATTTGCGTCGATTTCATATCCTTTGCTGACGTCATAGTCAGCATTCGGTCAATTGTGGTGGGCCGACTACAGCGACGCTTTCGATCGCTCACGTCGCCAATAGAGGGTATTCACTGGACGCCATAATTGACCTTTTTCATAGTTTGGCCACGATCGTGGCGCGCCCTCGTGGGAATCGCTCGAAGCACTTCTGGGGGCTCCGGGACCGCCTCTCTGTCGTCCGCGCCAGGCCTGGCGTGTCTCCCGGTTCATGTGTCTACGTGTGTTCTCTGGTGGCGTTGTTCCGTCCTTCACCATTCTGAACGTGTATTTCTGTCCTCGTTTCGCGTGCATATTGTCTTTGAAATGGCTGAGGACGGACCTGGGGCCCTGATCTGAACACTTGGCGAAAAAGTCGGCGAGAAATACAGCGGCTGTGAGTGGCAGGCACCGAAGTCAAGTGCGTCATCGGCCAATCGCAGCCGTCGATTTTCTCGCCGAATTTCTCGCCGACTTTTTCGCCAAGTGTCCAGATTAGGGCCCCTGGAGGATTAACAAAAGCCAGTGTTTACCATACAGAGGATCTCGTTCGTTACGCCGCATCGGTTCCTACCATCGACTCGGAGTCACTTAATCGTCACTTCGGTGTCGCGTCCTGCAAGCAACTAAAAAAGGAACAAAATGAAAGGGCGCAAACGAGCTGGTGTACATTGCACATGGTTGAAAAAACCCCGAGACTGCGGGTAAACGACACGACACTAAAAAGTCTCTAACACAGCTGAAATTTTTATTTTCCGAAACCTGGTTATATAGGCACTTCGATACAAAAGAAAAAAAGAGAGAGGGTGAGAACACCAAAGAATGCCACTTTCCACCAACGTATCCTCTGACTAAACAACAAGGACAACGGACTCTGCGTCATGCACTTCTCTTATCTTTGACCTTTCGCTTCCCGACCACCAAAACACTGGTACCCCAAGCCCAGTAACACACATACAAAAAAAAGAAAAAAAAAGAAAAAAAAAGAACAAAAAAGAAACTGTGAGAAGTTCTGACCTTCAAGGTTTATGTCTGTATAGTATTCCGGGTAAAAAAAACGACAGATCGTTCTTTTTTTTCTTTTTTTTTTCTTTTTTTTTTGTATGTGTGTTACTGGGCTTGGGGTACCAGTGTTTTGGTGTTCGGGAAGCGAAAGGTCAAAGATAAGAGAAGTGCATGACGCAGAGTCCGTTGTCCTTGTTGTTTAGTCAGAGGATACGTTGGTGGAAAGTGGCATTCTTTGGTGTTCTCACCCTCTCTCTTTTTTTCTTTTGTATCGAAGTGCCTATATAACCAGGTTTCGGAAAATAAAAATTTCAGCTGTGTTAGAGACTTTTTAGTGTCGTGTCGTTTACCCGCAGTCTCGGGGTTTTTTCAACCATAAAAAAGGAGTCGGCTTTCAAGGCAGAGCCGCAGAGTGTTATGTGAGGAAAGTAATAGTGACCAGTTTCGATACCGACCCAACCATTCCCCTTGTGCGGAGCTTGTGAGCTCCATTTATGAGGCCCGGCTACCACAAACAGCTGATTCTGCTCTCCTTGATCGCTTAATTAAGTTATTCAAGCTTATTGCGTCCGTCACTTCGCCGTCCTGTGTACCGCGCGAGCGCGCGAATTATCGCCGTATTCGGGAATGTGTAAACAAACTCGGACGGTGTAAAATCCGGGCGGTCTTGATATTGCGAAGGCTTACCTGCACCGTCAAAAGTAAGGAACGGTATGTTAGAAAGAATCTCTCTTCGAATTTGGACCGTTTACGAGCCTTCGACAAAGTGGGCCCAGCAAACAGGGGAGTTTACGGTTGGTTGCCAAGGCATTCTATCGTGGTTCTCTCTCCGTAAGGCTTAAATTCGTTTAGCACGCTTTAAATGCTTTGCCACTGACTGATATCTTTTGTGTTTTCACTTTTAACGTGGCAAGACGCGAATGTATATAGCGCTTGAAGAACGGAAAGCTTTATCTTGTTATTCTTTATTTGAGAACCGGCTACGGCATGATTACGTCACACAACCGCGTGTGCACATTCACTGTTAACGGAAATATAGTCAGAGTGCAGGCGAGCTGGTGTGAGTTGAACATGATGGTAAACTTGATATACGAATACATGGAAGGAGAGAACATCGAGGACAGGGCGGAATCAGTACTTCTTTCAAGAGTGCTTTTTTGATGTTTTATCCCTTCATGTATTCGTATCTATTCATCAACACATCGTTTCCAGTTATTAAACCTGAGACTGGGGTAGGAAAAGGAAAACGCAAAGGAAGATCAATGAAAAAACGGTTAAAGTGCAGGCGAGCCTGGTGTATGTTATACATAATGATCGAAAACCTGAGACTGTGGTTTGAAAGCGGAAACTCGTGAAGTAGGAAGAAAAAAGGGGAGAGACAACGTCTCAACTTTCTTGAGACGTTGTCTGTCCCCTTTTTTCTTCCTACTTCACGAGTTTCCGCTTTCAAACCACAGTCTCAGGTTTTCAATCATTATGCAAAGGAAGAACCGGCAACGTCTCAAGAGACGTTGCCTGTTCTTTTTGTGTCTCATTTTAATTTTTTGTTTTCCTAACCAGTTTCAGGTTTACCATCAAGTTCACATTTACTGTACTTTAGTTAAAAGCAAAATGTCCCGCCATCACACTGATGACCCAGCCACCCAACACGGGGGATTCGCGTCCTAGGCTTTTGAAAGCAGGGTAAAAAGGGCTTGGTGTTTGACATCGGGTGCTTTCGTGCACTACGCGCAAAAAGCTGCTGAAGCTCTATAAATTCTTGCATCTGAACCATTTTTGCTGTTATCTGTGGAACCTATAGCTGCACGGTGGTGAGGCATGACGACTATGAAGCCTAGCCGCGAGAAAAGCGGAAGAGTCGAGCCTAACCAAGCACTGTCCGAGCAACCGAGCGGACGAGAGAGCCACCAAAAATGGCGCCTTTCCCTTTCCTCCCCTCTCCCAGAGTCTGCGCGTGCGCCTAGCGATCTCTGAAAAAGGTCAATTTAGGGCGACGTATAGAGCGCATGATCGGAACGAGCTCACATATTAATAGGCTGCTAAGACCGGCAGTATGGTTGGGAATGCACGTTGCAAAATAACCGTGGCAACCTGCACTGCACACCGTCACGATTGCACGCGGGTCTTGGTAGCCCATAAATGCGAGCTCCTTCCGAGCATGCGCACTGAACAGCGCACTCAAATATGGCGTCCAGGGAACAAGACCCCCTATATTCCGTTTCACGTATACTAGGTCCGACCGCAGTCGAGGCTACAATCCGATGGAGCCATTCAAACAGCACCAAAAGTTACTTCGTCACGGCACTCATGGCCTTTGTGCGTTCGCTACCATCTAATAAACCAAACAGTGACACGCGCAGTGAATGCGCCGCTATTCTGCGCTTTTTTTTTCTGTGCTTGATTTGTTTATGCGGCCATAGCAAACCCACAAAGAAAACTAGCACCGTGACGATGCACTTTTGGCGCTGTTTGACTGACTCCATTGAATTGTAGCCTCGACCGCGGTCAGCCTTAGAGCGAAACGGATTACAGTTTCGGCGCCACTCTTTTCGGAACATTCACGCACACCAAGTGCATGTATACGAACAGTTAAAAGAGAATCGCCGTCACCTAAGAGCAGTCGTGTACGCGGTACACATTACGAGGGATCAGAGTACTTGTAATCGATTTTTTTACTAGTTTTGTAGTCATTTGAATACATTTATTAGGGAGTAATAACGAGAGTAATCCGATTATTTTTGGAAGTATACTCAAATTACTCGTAAACGTTACTATTTACTCTCCCCTTTTTACTGGCGCCCTTTTGTTTCTACGAGTTTCCTACCGAGAAATCCTCGGACAGAGTCTCTGACAGGAAAATGGTTTACCGAAATTGGTGGACTAAGAAAATAAGCGATTTATAATTCGGTGGTTAGAATTAAGTAATGGACAAAGCGAAAAAACTGTTCTCAAAACCGACAGAAAAATCTGTCGTTTTAAAAATTTGAAGTAATAAAAAAAGTAATGGTTACTTTTTTCAACTAACGACCAATTAGTTTTCTTCTGAAGCAATCGAGTAATGTAATGAAATACTTTCAAACAAAAAGATATCTGTAATTGTAATCGATTACCTTTTTTTTAGAGTAATGTGTACAAGACTGCCTAGAGGCTCGTTACAGTTACTTTGGGGTACGACTGCAAACATTAAGGCATGCTTGCGTCGAGCGACCATTACGACGAGCCAATGGGGAGGCGCTGTGCTGCACGACGCAAGGCAGTCGACGCAACTGTGTGAACGAGTCTTAGGAGCTTCAAGTATGATAATACACCAGAAACAAGCAAAATAGACACCACGGAGTTCTTCGTTCGAAAGAGTCATAAATACGCTGCCACAGTGCTTCGGTCAATTTACCGTTTTCCATGACTCTATCTATCTGAATCAGGAAGGAATGGGGTCGTGATTTTACTGCCAGCTCTTGGTGATGGCGAGATTAATATTGAAGAAAGCCGACATTCGTGAACAGTGACTAGACTGCCCGTTATTTGGCCTCAACTTTCTTCGGCCACTACCGGCCTTGTCAACACTAAGGTCATTAGAATTATTAGATCTCTGGAAAGTAGCTCCAAGCTCCCCCTATGTACGCCATTTTGGTCCATGGAATAAGCAGTTCCTCCTTGACCTTTCTGTTCTTGGTTAGCGGATCCGAAGTGGCGGTGACAGATTGCTTTATGAAGACCATTTTTGAATACTGTAAACGACTAAAATTTCGCGAGGACCTAATTTTCGCGAATTTCGGGAATCGCCTACAATTCGCGAAAAATAGGTCCCGCAAACAATTCGGGCAATATGTGAACGCTACGGAAGCTACACTCGATTCGCGAAAATTAGAACCCGCGAATAATTTCAAATTTGCAGCTTTGGCCCGATTCGCGAAAATTTGACCCCGCGAAAATTAAGTCGTTTACAGTATGAGATTTTGTTATCCACACACCGGCGAAACAAGCGCACTTCTTTGCACCGCCACAACATGCGGCGTCGAAGCTTGCCAGCATTAAAAGACATTCTTTTCTGTCTTCAATTACGCGAGAACAACAATACCATTGTAATACATTTGCGGAAGTAAGCATGATTGATAAGTTGATTGCATGCACAGTGCCGAAGACGTTTATATTGGCGAGGAACGCTTTCAGTACGATGATGTTCGATAGTGATCTTGGCCCGACTAGATGAGAACGAACCTTTTGAAACTTCGAAGATTTGAGTGGACCAAAATTTCGATTGCCACGGCAACTGAGACAGAACAGCCAATCACCTTGCGAGGTTTGGTCGTCTGTATGTTAGCATCTGTTTGTGTCCGGTTAGCATGCAGGGAAGGCAATGGCGCTACTTTCCCAGGATCCAGTGACTTTAGTCGGCACCGAATTTCCTCCCAGCATGTAGAGGGCCGCCGGATAGATGGGTCGTGCGTTGGCCTGTTTTTTTTTTCTTCTTTCCTGTTGGAGAAGAAACAGAACCCTAGGACGCTCTTGCTTCCGCCCTTGATGGTGAGTAGACGCAAGGAACGGCGTCCTAAGATTCTAGACAATTCCCACTAGAAAAAAACAACCCCAAAAAATATGACTCGTTCCATTCGGCCTTTTCATTATTGGGGAAAAGGTGCCGACAAATCCGCTTGTAGCCGGGAGAAAGTTAACTGAGGCCAATCACTCGGCGATATACTTAGAGTGAACAGTAACTCACGCCCATTTCGTTCCCTGTGTATCCTTAAATTGCACTTTCGTTTTAAATTTTTAAATTAAAACAGTAAAATATGAAAACCTCTTTAATGTCACTTTAAAGGGATACTGAACCAAAGAATTTAGTGTCCATAATAAGTGGCGCACGTTCTTTCCACGAGCCAGCAGTCGCCGGTGTGCGCGAGCACACGCAACGAAAATGACGTCAAAGACCTCCATTCGCGCAAGAGAACAGTGAAATGCATGGGCTTCGGGCCAAAGGAGAATACATACAGGCTTTTCATCTCTACAAGAGAAAGCTACGTGCTTGTTAGACCAATCAATCGCTTACCTTTTACACCAGACACCACTGTGTAGATGAAAAACTTGTCTTTATTCTCCTTTGGCCCGAAGCCCATACATTTCACTGTCACCTTAACCGCGAATGGAGGTCTTTGACGTCATTTTTGTTGCGTGTGCTCGCGCACACCGGCGGCTGCTGGCTCGTGGAAAGAACGTGCGCCACTTATTATGGACACTAAATTCCTTGGTTCAGTATCCCTTTAAGGAGGTGGCGCTTTTCCGATGTTGCACGAGGTTGGCATTTCTCACGGGCCTGTATCCCTTTACGTTTGAGAGTGGCGGAAACTAGAAGTACGAGGTCCGCTCTTTGAACGAGTTGTTGAGCACGCGTGCTCGTGCAGTGCAGTCTAACAATAGATCAGGGCACAATGTTCACTCTTGCTGGTTCAACTTCGCTCATACTTATGATGAAACAGATCTTATCACTATATAGTATACAACCTTCTGCGCAAAGCAAAAAAAATTGTTGTGCGTATGTTTATACAGCCGGAAGTTAGTCTGCCTCAGAGGGCGTCGGGTGTCTCATCTGTAGATGAGCAATTTAGCCAGTGCAGTACAACCGCTAGCCTGGGGTCTTTAACGTGCACCACGCAGTAGTGATACACGACCGCACGCCGGTACGATGCTCATCCAGATCGAAGCGGGCAGGGGTGGGGATTGAGCCCAGAATCCCTGGGTTCTGCAGCGCGAGCTTTCGCTCCACGTGCTCCGAGCTGGTGTGAGCTAGACCACTCGGCCACCGATCCCAAACCTTCTGTGCAATATGCACAAAGTTTTCAACAAAAAACAAGTTGGGGTGTGTGTACGTTTATCTGCCTCAACGGGCGATTTGTCTCCCAGCTGTAGATGAGAAATTTAGCCAGTGCAGTACACCGCTAGTCTGGGATCTTTAATGTGCACCACGCAGTAGTGATACACGACCCCCAGAGTTTTCACTTGACCGCACGCTTGCTTATCAACAATAAATTGGTGTAGAGATTTTTCTCATAGCTTTGGATCCTGACTGCATTTCTTCTCTCTCTCTCGGTAACATAAACTTAGACTAATACTTTTCCATCTCAAAAGAGTTGTTCAACGTTGCGGGAAGCGCAAGAACATGGCTTTAAAGAGTACCTTTCTTGCGTGGGGACGAGGACTGGTGCTACTAAAACGTTCAGTAGAGATACGCTCCTGAGACTTTGCATTTAATAGCGCTGCGCACAACCTCTGAAATAGAGTGTATGCCGTCTACCTTTCCTGCGCTTATCACCCAGGCAGAACTGCCAAGCTTGTGGGCCGTGGACGCAAGCGGCGTCTGATGTTCGCCCGGAAGAGTATTACCGCGCGTGCTCCGAACTCGTCCTACAGAGCAGTAGACAAAGACGACCGTGCGCAAAAAGTAATTACTGGGATGGTCTATAGTAAGTGAACATTGTCTTGCATGCTCATATACATACACTTGATGTCTAACGAGGTAGTTCGTATAATAAAAAAAAAAAACGCTATACAAATCAGAACTGGAGCATATTCGCGACTCCAGCGATCTATAGGAGACGCCACGCACCATCGAGCAAATATATGACGGTCTAATACAGGTCTTGCCGTGTTATGTGCCAGCTCAACGCACAACGCTGGGTAACAGCAAAGCAAGCATTGAACTTAAAATGGTTTTCCCCGCCTTTTATCCTCCACGTTTCGAACCTGCGGCGATGGTTTGCCCTAAGTGAGCTTCCAGAGTCTTGACTTTCTTTGAGGAAGCGATGAAAGGACTGCCTGCTGTTTTTCCACGGTGCTGATGAACGTTGATCAAGGCTGTCCGGTTCACGCGGTTGCGTATAGGTTGCGTACCGAGCAACCTGGGAACAATTAAGCCGATACTACAGTTACGACAGAGTCACCGGGACAACTGTTCTATCGCGCAAACTAGCGACAACGTGTAATCAAGGAAGCGACAAGGGACGAGCAGATATCGCGAAAGGACCTGTTCCGGTCAGTTTGGTGTTTTTCCGCCAAGTGCCGTCCGTTTTGCTGGAGTCGCGAATACGTGCAGCTACGGAGTGTTTCCAAGCTTTGGCGTAAAACTTTCTTATATAACTAAACCAATAAACTGCGTGCAACAAAACTTTTCAAAAGAGTGTCCTTAGGGAGTGCATTTACTAGACTCAAAATTTTAGGAGTGTAGGTTTCAGAAAAAAAAAAAAAAAGAAATATGAAGCCTAAAAATTCAGTTTTAGTTTTTTGTTTGCGCACAGAAATGAAAGCGGTAAAAACCGTCTCGCTGGCCCTGCTACTCGCAAATGGCACAACATGAAGCAAAAAAAAAAATGTGAAAGCTTTTGTGACCCGTAAGCACATCCAGGTCCGGGCGTGCGTGGTAGTAGCAGCGTCAGCCAAACGGTCCGTTTTCCTCCCTCCGCATAGAAAAATAATTAAATGTTTAAGCTTAATATTTATTCTTTTATTCCTGAAATTTGGGTATAAAAAATGCGCTGCACGTTTGTGGAATGTTTAAACGTACACCGTTTATTAGTTTATTTATACGAATTTGTTTACGCCCAAATAGCGGTCGTCAACGCCCTGTAAAGATCCAACTTGCAGGGGGAAAAATACAGTTTACGAAAGGCGATGGAAGTATACATGCCGGAACTCATCGTATTGAAAACATCCCAGTAGAACTTAAATCTACTCAGTGAAGATGAAAAATTGTATACACTGCTGTAGGAATCAAAAATTATTGATTTTTCTTTTCCTCTCAGTTACAGTGGCGTCCAGTTTGGTCATTTTGAGATACAGCCCCTGAGGTTACTTTTGCTCTTCCTAAAGTTAACACGGCTCGCGTCTTGGACATTTACCAAATAAATCGTGTTGAATGTTCCTGACGCCGTGATGTGTAGTATACGCGAACGCGAAGTGCAGTCTTAGTGGTGTCTGTGGTGTCTTATTTTATTGCTGTAAGAAGATATTTCACCGATAGAAAAAGCAGTTGACTGGCACTATCGGAGCGACTTCTGTGAGAGAAAATAGCTCAACAATGCTATGTTTGCGCACGAGCATTTGAGGACAGTGACTTTATCCAGTCGCGTTTTATGAGATATTATACTTCGTTTCAGCTTCCGTCGGAGCGCGGCCAATGTAATGAGCCGAAGGGCCAATCAAACAGCGAAGAGGCACAACGTCATGGCGTGCTCTCTGCAGTTGATAGGACCAGCGGGTATTCGCCGTCTCTCTGTGCGTGCTCCTACGCCGGCTAGTCCTATCAAGCGCAGAGAGCGCGCCATGACGTTGCACGTTTTGCGCGGTTTGATTGGCCCTTCGGTTCATACCATCGTCCGCGCTCGGACCGAAGCTGAAACGAAGTATAGCACCGAAATTAGGATGCCTGCATGTCTGTCTGTCTCAGGGTGGAGACATCCTTCGTTGCACTGAGTGGGCCATCGCGTTATGCGCTGACGCACTCCATGCGTGACTTGTGCGGTAAAGAGGCGTCGGAGCATTAGCCTAGACTACGCGCTCGAGCTGAGTCACACCGGTTTGCGCGCATTTCAAAAGACACACAAAAAGCGATTGGGTAGAAAATTGGTCGAGATGTCATCACTCAAGCAAAAGCGCGCGAGTGTATGAACACTCTAAAAAATGTCTGTGCGTCTACATTCACGCACAACACTCGGAGAGCCAATCACCGCAACTTACGGAGGCAGCTCAGCGAATGACGATACCGAAACATATGTTTAGACCAAAAGACGCAGTCTCAGTTGTGTGTGACATTAAGCAATGCAAAACGTCACGCTTACATTGCTTAATGACACAATTCAGACTGCGTTGTAAATGGCATCCGAGTTGCCCGTGTGGCACGGGTATAACCGATATGTTTCGGTGGAGCCCCATGGCTCCCGTCCGTGAAGTCACAATCAGGATTTGCTTTGCCATGACGTCAGGAGTTGTAACCTTGACTACTTATCATCAGTTGCGAGCTACAAGATAAATGGTGCGTGTAAAAAACACGAAGTAAGCTCGGAGTCATCGCATTCTTAAAGCACCGTCGAATTTGGCGTCAGATATTGTTTTTTTTTTTTTATTTACGTCGATGAAAGAAAAAATGATACAGATAAAGACGTAATAGTGAGAGTTTCTCCCATCCCCAATGATGACAACAGCAACGCTTTTGATTGCGCACGTTTATAATAGCTTATATTTTGAAAGCTTCTTATGCAAATGGATTTGCACTAAAACCCCTCGATGTTTTCGTGTTTGACATGTAGCGCCAAATGCGCCTACGCATGAGACCCGTACCCCGTGCGGCCCTTGGAACCAAATGGCGGCGCAGCATTGAAATGAGCGGCTTTTGGAAATGAATGGTTTGCTCGTGGTCTCTTGAACGTTCGCGCAACGTTAGTTGGCGGTACTTGCAAGAAAGGCGAAGCATGCATTTTATCTAGTGGCTTCAGTCAACACTGGTCTACACCAGGGGTCAGCAACCCATGGCCCGCGTCCTGCATGCGGCCCGCGAGGCAGTTTCATGCGGCCCCCGACCGCATGGAACTGAATCTGGTTCATTGTTGCCAGTAGCGACTTTCACTTTGAAAATGTGGGTGAGGGCCAAAATTGTAAATTCAATAACTACGCGAAAAGAATTCATTTTGGCCCAATATTTGGGTTACTATTTCAGCAATGTGTGTTTGTCCACTAGTCGTGTAAGGTTTTGACAGGACTAAGAGCCCTACCGCTCTTTTTTTCTTTGCGTCGCAGTAGTGGGCCATATGTAAAGCATCTTTTTTCGGAAGAATAATTCCAAGCTCTAAGGACGACTATCTGAACGAAATCATCAACAAGTCCAGTGGTTTTAAGCTCTGTCGATCTGCGGTTATACGAAGAGGCTTGACGTTTGAGTGGTCTTCACGACGCAAAGAAAGAGGAACGGAATGCTTTATGTTTTGTCAAGAACATTCAGTCGTGCTTCTTATGGACGAAAGCTCAAAACAGGACGTGTTTCTAAATGTTATGTTAAACAAATAGCTAAGCATCGTGAGTAATGTTGTAACCCGCTCTAACGGTAACCCGCTTTAACCAGTAACGATCACAAAAATTCCCAAATACGTCTTTGGTCTTTAGAAGTCCAAAACTCGAAAGCTAACGACATGTAGCAAAAACGGTTTTCACTTTCGTCCTAATTAAGCCAGACATGACATATTTTTTTTTCTTCACGAGTTGCGATGAAATCGCTTATATGTTATTAAACGCGATAGCATTCCTAGGGAAACCAAACCGAGAGATCGTGTGTGTTCGTTCATCGCGGCTCGATAGCTAAATTTAACGAAAAAAAATCCTTAATTGGTGTATGATTCTACAAAATTTCAGTTTCCCCGCTAAAGGTCAGAAAAACCGAACTGAGAGTGGAGGTGTGCGTAAATTCAATTTTCACGCTAACCTTAGCGGGAAAATCAGAAATGGTGTATACATCCACCAAGTCAGTTTGGGCGAAATTGCCGGGAAAAAAACGGCGCAAAGCTGAGGCAGACAGAAAGCGCAGAGGTCGACGAATGTCTGAAGAGGTGCAAAAGAACACCAAATGTTGTCGCATTACATTTCCTCAGATTCATTACAAGTAACCAGATTCCGTTGTAATCGATCACTTTTAGGAGTGATTTTGTAATATTACTTTTACTAGGCAGTAATCATAAAAGTAATCTGATTCCTTTTCAAGATATTAAAATTATTCGTAACCGTTACTATTTTTTCCGGTTCTCCCTCCTAATGGCGACCTTTGTTTCCATAACTTTCCTGCCAAGGAAAGCTCGACCCAAGTCTCTGACAAGACGGTTGAACTACATAAAGTGGCGGCATTGGAAGATGAGTAGTTTGCAATCCGGCGATTCTAATCGAATGATGTACAGCACGAAAAATCCGTTTTTAGACACAGGCAGAAAGATATGCCGCTTTGAAAACCTGAATCGGAAAAGTAATGGTTACTTTTTTAAGTAATGTCTATTTACTTTTTCCCTCAAGTAATCGAGTAATCTATTTGAATGCTCTTTAACCAAGACTAATTAAAATCGTAATCGAGTGCTTTTTATTTATTGTTTTAGTAATGCGTACAAGACTGCATGATCTGCTTTGGCAGCAGTCAAAAAGATTGTGTAGTTGTTGTTTTTATTTTATTTTCCTACGCGTTTACAGGCCAATCCTTGGAGTAGAACTTCTCTCTGTAACTTATGCCTGGAGCGTATATAAACAAACAACCAACCAACCAAGCAAACGAACAAGCAAACAAGCAAAGAAGAAGACAAGCAAAGCAAGAAAGAAGCAGAGAAAGCCAACTGATGCTTCTTTCTGTCCCCGACAACCTTGCCTACCGCCGCCGATGACAAAGCAAAGGAACCCGAGTGCCCCGGAAAAAAATGCCCGTGAGTTGGAAGACATTGGACGACTACCAGTATGATTTCTCACGAGAATTCAAGCCAGATGTTCGTCGGTGCCAACCGAGGTTTCGGGCGCCTTTATATCTCTCTCTCTCTCTCTCTCTCTCTCTCTCTCTCTCTCTCTCTCTCTCTCTCTATATATATATATATATATATATATATATATATATATATATATATATATATATATATATATATATATATCAGTGTGTCGAACCGAAAAAAATACGGGTTCGGTTACGGTTCAGGTTCAGGTAAATTTATTTTGTTCCGGTTCAGTTCCGGTTCGATTAATTCAATCCGCGAACCGGTTCGCGAACCGGTTCGGAAATTATAAATGACAAATTGCAACATCAAAATAAATTACAAATAAAACATCTGAAATCAGCACATACGAAACGGGATACATCGTAGTGTAAGGCTCAGGGATTTCTACCAGGAATGGTTTCTTTATGTGCACCCAAAGGTTACCTCACCGACGTTTACGCATTCGGACTTCATCTAATTGGGTCCGACGCAGTAGCTGTAAAATCCGCGACCTCCTTACAAACCCACTTACAAGTAGAACTCGCTAACTATCCCGCCACCTCGGCGTGTAAGCAATTGAAGGAACAGTGGGGAGAAAATACAGCTTTCTTTATTTGAACTAGCCTTCGGTAACTCAAATTAGACCCTTAAAGAAGTTTTCATTAAACAAGATACGGAATATGAAAAACACTTCACCGAACGCAACGCCAGAAGGACGTAATAGGATAAATATTAAAAAAGAAAAGTTCGCTGTCTCACAAATATGTTAGCTTCTAAGTGCCTATACGAAAATGGATGCATCGTGGTGCTGGCTTTCGTCAGCGGCCGCCACTCGCACAAAACTAACTACACCGCACACTATATTACCTGGACGTCTAAAGGGATGCGGGAGAAGGTAACCACTTCTGTTCCAGTGACCACGTGGTTACTATGAGGTGCTGCTTTATGACGTAGGTTATTCTCTCGCAAAAAAAAAGAACTTGCCACTGATTGATCTTTTTTCAAAAATAAATACATAATTGTATTTAAGTGGCGTTAAAATTGGTATCATTGTTATTGTATAAAGCCGTTTTTTTTTTCATATACCAGCTTGTTTTTGTTTTCGTGGCCCCTTCAACAGCTTCTGCAGCAATCAAAATAAGCACTAGTCTGCAACTACAAAAAGGTTAAGGATACCACAAAGCGTAGGACGACCCGGGAAATTTTCCATTTCCCGCTTTTGTTCTCTACTGCGCAAAAATTTGCAGTTTAGGCAAAGTCGTAAAATTAGAAACGCAAGGAATGCGCAGGAGAATAAATCCCAAATTCCGGAGGGCACACCGAAAACGGTACAAAACAAAGGGTGTCCTGGAAAGATTACCACAGAAACGGAAGTTTGAAACGAAGTTGTGTATTTATTCACTCAAATCGTTAACCACGAAAGGATCATATCAGAATGAAATATCCCTTTCAATCCGTTATAGACAACGTACATCTGACTGGGAAAACATTAGTTATACAATAACAACAATAACGCAATATTGATAAAAACCAAACTTGGTATTAAGTTGGTTACATACAGTGCTACCGAGGTTTAAAGAAATCCACCATTACATATAATTATACAGTTTCAACTTGGTTACCAAAACGGCCTGCAGGATCAGGTGTAACATCATCAGTCGTGGATTATCACAATTATTACAATGTAGCTTAAGAGGGCTGCTACAGATCCCGTGGTGACGGCGCTACTGGTGTTAAGAAAACTTTACCGTCAAACAATAGGAGATTTTAACAGTATTGTGCAGCCATATAAAATTGGCACTTTCGAAAAAAGTACTCACACAGCAAGGAAATTGTGTGACGATGACTACAAACCTCCAACCCGTCACTCTACGGCACAAATAGGCTGCACTACACGACCCGGCCGACAGAACACGGCCGAATAAGCATCTGGAAGCATTATACTCAGCTGCCATTTACAAAAATAGGAGAAAACATCCTGAATGCACATTTAAGGCATTGTACCACTCCCACTAACACAAACCTAAAAAAAAAAAAAAAAACAGCGCGTGGCCGAACTGTTTTGACATGAGCCGGTAACCGTTATTTTTTTTCCGGTTCAGTTCCGGTTCGGGTTCATCGCGATAACAATATAAAGGTTCGGGTTCAGTTCCGGAAAAAATACCGGTTCGGTTCCGGTTCGACACCCTGATATATATATATATATATATATATATATATATATATATATATATATATATATATATATATATATATATATAATCTTCGCGTTAAGAAAATGAATGGTGTCTCGAAGAAGGAACATTGAGTTTTGCTTTTGTATAAACATAAAAAAGAGTCGCATACATTGTTGATCAACGTAAAGCAGAAACGGCGTTCGCAGCCCCTATTTATTTATTTATTTATTTATTTACCCTCAAGGCCCCGAAGGGCGTTACAGAGGGGAGTGGGGGGGAATAGGTGACAAAGGTATACAGTTGATGATACATGAAATATAATACAGTAATTAATGCACGCTTGCTCAGACACTTCTAAAATATTTCCACAATGTTATAACAGTAATACCAACTAGAAAATGGTTAATCAAAAACTAATAAACAAGGCATTTCTAAAATCAATAATACTGGTTATGGAGGCTATGTCAGCGGAAAGGCGATTCCAATCAGAGGGTCGCAGTTTATTTTTTCTTCGTTTATCCATGAACTTCTTAACTCTTTTTCTAGTTGTACGAAAGCAAAATATTTTACTCGTATGCTTATGTGACCGGGTGGCTCGTAGATCGCAACCTATGGTTTATTCGTGGAAATTATAATTTTTCTAGATCACAGAAAGTATAAAACATAGAGAGGACGAAACACAGACGACTACATTCTTTCAACTCACAACAAACTTTGTTGTGAGTTGAAAGAATGTAGTCGTCTGTGTTTTGTCCTCTCTATGTTTTATACTTTCTGTGATCTAGTACATCTTACCAACACGCTCGTTAGGAATATAATTTTTCTCATTGCTCTTTTTTCTTTACGCCTTCAGGACATACACCCTGTCTTTTACGCGTTTGCACATCTGAAAAGATTTATTCAAACTGTTTCATCAAAACGCCTTTCACTCATTAAATATATTTTGAGAATGTGTGTTTTTTGTTTTGTTTTTATCGGTGGACATTGATAAAAGAACAACGTTCCAACGAGTAAAACGCAAGCATACTTTTCCCGGTAAAAAGACGATGACTGTGAAGTTGCAATGCTAACTCAGCGGCCCGCCGCTTGGACGTCTGCTGTCAGGGGAAAATCAAGTTAGGTTTGCAAACTGAAAATACAAAACAAACTAATGACGAGCGACGCCCCGCCGGGGACCTTGGGGCCGTCCTGTTTTCGCCGCGCCGTTGATGTGCAGCTTCCAGCGAACAGCTTCGCAGTGGCCAACAGTTTTGCATGATGGCACCGCCGAGCTTGTGACGAGACTTTGCATTCAAAACGTCAATCTTCCTCAAAGAGCAGTTGGGACGTCAAGCACACCTCTGCTAAGATAGTGAAAGCCTTTTCTCGTGCATTGCAGACATCAAACGTGACCCCCTTTACCTGCCGCTTTCCATCACGCTGTTTACCAATGCGCCCTGCCAAGACATTCCGCATAACGAGGAAGTGAAGTTACGAATTGAACGTCTACACATTGATGTCTCGCGTTTTATGGCCGGGTATATGCTGTTAATCTGCTATGGTCACCAGGAAGAGGAAGCTATTCGTGGGATCATTGTTGCGGAGACGCAATAAAAGGCATTGCAGCGGTATATCCTTAACTTTCGCTAGTGCGCTGCGTGCACCTTGGAACCTAAATTTTGAATCGTAATTTCCATTTCAACCCTTTCCACTCTATACATGAGAAACTCAATAACGGTTAAGAGTTGATCGTGTGTATATACTTGTAAATATATCAGCTAGAACTTTAGAATTATACTTGAACACGAAGAAAGAAAGGACAGGAGAGGAGAAACAGCTGTTTGTCCTCTCCTGACCTTTCTTTCTTTATGTTCAAGTATAATTCTAAAGTTAGAGCTGATATATTTACAAATTAAAAAACTCATCGCTTGATTTTTTTTATATCTTTGGATTAGAATATAAAGTTGTCAAGAAAAGTGGATACTATAGGTACACGTTGCTAATCAAACATTGCAGTATTATAATCCTCGATGTGTGAGCTGCCCGATAATAACTCGCGTGTCTGACCCATTTATTAAGTCATTTAATAACCTACGCTCAGAGTACCGCCACTCCGTTGCCCGATTATCTACGGTACTGCTAATTTAGTACTTAGTGCACAGCGTGCGCAAATACCGATCGTTACGATTGGCAAATGCGACTTCCACATGGCCTTCAGATACTGGGTCAGGGAACTCGGGCGATATCGTTTTGCTTTGTCGCCAACTGTTCTGAACATTTCTGGAGACGGAAAAGCGTTTCCCTGCGATTTCAGTTGAAGCCTGAGATTTTAAATAACTGCTCTAGTGTCGTTATTGTGAAAGTAATAGCTTATTTAGTTGCTTCATAAAGTCACTTAGAGCTTAAGAACTGCGGGGCGTGGCGTATGATGTTCACGTTCCTTGCTTCGTGATTCGCTCCTCGGCGTTCTTATCGGAGAATGCCGCAATATCATTGGCTAAGGAGCGATAAGGAGATACGTCACGTGGGCCACGTCCTGCGTTTCTGAGGCTGTCCATGATTATTGGTGTTGCTCGACAAACATTGCAGTCCCATTAACCTCGATGTGCTAACTGCCAGATGACGAGCCGCGTGTCTGACCTTGAGGCGGTGTCTCAGACGGGATCTTGCTCGGGGATTTCCATCCTCCACGAACCGGCGTTCCAAGATGCACGAGGATCTGTTAAACCCGCGATAAAAGTTCCCCTTTGCCACTCTCGGGATCGAGCGACATTTCGCCAAGTTTAGACTGTATGTCTTGCACATATTCCTCTCAATGAGAAGCAGCCTTCGGTACGTAGAGAGGAGCGTTTGCAACCGGTTCAGTCAAGTTCCTCTGACGTCTGCTTCCAGCTCCGGAGTGGCGACAGTCTAGTTTAGTTTGCAGAGTGACTTCTATAGCGAAATCACCGAAGAGACGGTTATTCACGCCCACGCATCCCAACACGTTCTGAACTGAAGAGAGAGACGCTATCATTCGGCAACTTTCGTCGCGCCTTGAGCAAGATATGGGATTGGGAAATTCATTTTTCTCTAAAATCTTGTTGTTTTTTTCTCTCTCTTTTAGTCTTGGAGTCTCAGCCCTGACTCCTTTCCATTTGTGTCTCATTTTTAGTAAGCCTAGCTTTGCATTCATTTGTCTGTACGTCCGTCTGATTCACCCGCCCCTTCATTTTGTTTATCACGTAGTTGTGCCCAGACCGGACACAGCTGAAGTTGATAGATTTCGGAATTTACATAGGAGTACACCTATTAAAACAATATACGTATGCTGGGTGTGGAATACTGGTGACCATACATTTACAGGTCGGGCAATTTGTGAGGTAAAACTTTAATGTAAATTGCGTCATGTGAATAAAGCACGGACTTGTGGCAACTAAACTAAACTTTCACCTGAAGTTAATTAATTACACATGGGGTGCGATAAATCTCTACCATGTTGGCGTACATGTTAACATATGCTAACGTTTTTATTTATTCCGTCAGAAAACGTATTATTAGTAGGGCTGGGCGTCGAATAAAATTTTCAATTCGATTAATCACCACCTTTTAATAGATTAAGGAAATAAGCGGTCTCGTTCATTTCTCTGCATAATACTTTTAAAAATCAAAATTACATTCTTTTTTTTTTTTGCTGATAATGTGATAAACGACACACGATACAATTTAGATTACCACGATATGTAGTTGAGACAGATTTTTACTTCAGCTGGCAAAGAGGTTCACTGATATTCTCCGGCAAGAGCGACGTCCTTTGAATGTTCACAGCAGTCTCTGCTGCGCTAAACGGAAACTCGCACGGTTTTGAGGTGGCCGAGATACGTGTAACTTTCTGCACTAGTCTCGAGTTATATATCCTGTCCGTACAGTTTACACTAGGTTAAAATTTCAACGAAAGTTTGCCCTTCATACGGGTGTTCTCGTCCCCGTCTGCATGGTGTAAGCGTTTGCTTTTCACGTTCGTTTGGTTCGTCAATAATTTACCGATTCAACGGTTAAAAAAATAATCGCGATTAAAGCTTTAATCGATTCATCGGTAGGTGAATCGACAAATTGACTAGCCCTAATTGTTAGGTGTGCTCACTACGTTATTTTTAGTATCGCTTAAGCATGCGATTACAACACGATACGTAGAAACAAGCTAATAAAATAGAAAAGAGCCGTAGCTAATGTCAATGACCTTATAAAGGTAGCTGGCAGCTTTGGTAAGAGGCTAAGCAACGCTCAGATTATATTGTTTTTTCTGGGTACCCGCCGCTACTCAATGCTGGGATCTGTGCCAGCTGACGTCGTCTGGCAAAGGGTCAAAAGCCGCTTGTTCACGACGTAGACAAAAGAAGAACGGGGCTTTGTTTCTTGTGACGACGTAATCAATCACACAATTCAATCATCTGCATCGGAACGTCAAACTGGACGACATCTCAGCATATAAAGGAACGAGACAGCGTAGAGTAGACCAAGAACTTGTGTCACCTAACAGCATCGTATAGCTCTCCAAGACTGCACATTGTAAGACTCGGTAGGTAATTCTTCGGTGAAACATGAAACCCTTGTTGTCACCGGTGTTGCCTAACTCTTAAACTTTCACTTTCACAGCTCGGAATTCGCCGAACCTTGGGAGGCTTCACGAAATGACTCGCGAAGTGAAACTGCTGGTATTAGTTTTGACTAATGCGCGCAGACGTGAAACTCGGAAGTTACGAGAAGGCTGCCTCATACGGAAACTTCTATTTGAAAACGAAATTCTTGTGGTATTATGCGGAGGTTGTGCTTACGAAATCGGTGCAAAGACGGTCACGGGTTCTTCAACGTTGTGCTTTCCAGTTGGCGCATCGCGGCGTGTGCGACGGAAGCAGACAAGCAAGCAGGAGGAGGTCACGCTAGGAACTTGACGATGATAGCAACCAGAAATGTACGGCATGTATCTAAATTTCTTAACATGTAATGCTTTGTGAGGTTTGTATTTTTTGTTTGTTTGTTTATCGGGAACGCTTTCACGCGTCTTAGACGCTGCAATCTTGGAGTTATGGCACTCACTGTTTGGCAGTCAACTGCCAATCATGCCGTTGGGTTCGGAAAGGCATGTTTAAATTTTGAAGAATTGCGCTTTATAAAACCGAACGTATATATAAGAGTGGTTTATGCCACGGCTCTGTCTTTCTCTGCTTCGCGACACAGGGACATGAATATCCTGAGGGAAGACACTACAATAGACACCATTCAAAAAGTTCTTGGAATCGACTTTCTTTTTTCAGGTGGCATGCCTAGTTCTTGAATTGCAGAACACCACAAGATTAGCTAGCACACGGGTGAGCCATAAAAAAGAAAACATGCAAGCACAATTATTTTAAGAAAAAAGATTGATGTTTTCTTGTATTTTACTTATTAAAAAAAAATGCGAAAGAAGAGTAAGGGACACTGTGCCCGTTCACTGCCCAGACTGTCTAACCGGAGAATTCCTTTAGTTAATGTACGATTCAACATGAAGCGATGTGAATTAATGTGGAAAACATAAATCTTTATATTTCAAATTATTTAAAACACCTGTCAGTGTTCGCTTTTGCGTCGCTTTAAATACAAATACAAATTCAAATACAAAGGCTAACACAAAACGGTCGTTCACTTCATACCCCCCAAGCAAAAACAAGCAGCAAAGTAAGTGATGACAAAATTTCGGTAAATCATTTCGACACCCGAATGCTTAATTACATTGGGGCAACTTTCGTTTCGTAGCACGGGATTTAATTTCACCTTCATAATAAGCACGTAAAATATTCAATTGGCGCCAGCATGTAATAAATGAGAATTTGGTCCTAAAGTTTGTTGCAGGTTTAGAAGAGAAGGACGATGCCCTCTAACCAAGCTTTTGCGGTTTGCGGTTTCCTCCTGTGGTTATTCACTCAACTCCTCCACAGCGTTCGCTGTGCTAAAGTTGAAGGAGTGGATGACTTTACGGGAGGAGCTAGACCTTCTAGGCTCAACCTGCAACTTACTATGGTGTCAGTTTAATATCAACTATAATTTATATAATCCAAATGTGCCCAGTTTTGTTTTACATACAAAAAGTAAAATAAAACGTAGCATCCGTTTTTCACTTGAAATTTTCATTTCTCTGGGTCGTGTGCATGCGCCCGAGAATGGGCGCATTCTTTCATCTTTCTCTTTATCTGTCTGTCTCCCTCTCTCTTTCTCTCTCTTCCTATTAAAAATTATGCAGAAATTGCACTGTCGCTACGCTGATTCTTGACGAAATGCGCTAGCATTTAGCGCGTGGGTTCCGACTCAGCGAAGGTTGGGAATTCCAACCTTGCAACGGTCTGCATACTGTTGTGTTCGCAGAGCCATGTCTGTTTTCTCGGGTGTCGGCCCTTTCGGATGCATTCAAACCCCCCCCCCCCCCCCCCCCCCCAATCACAACTTCCTCCCTCTCTCACTCCCGTGGCGCGTCATTGGAGTGAGAGGCTTGTTCACATACTTAAGTGAGGCGAGTGCGACTGCAAGGACTTGCATCTTTTTATGGATTGCTCTGGCAACAGGGCCGTTGTAAGCGGCTTAAAACCCCGTCGCCGTAGCAACCCTAAAAGGATTAACGCCGCAAGACGTTGCAGCCGCATTCGACCGGTTTTTGAGCCTCTAGTGACGGCTTTCAACCGGCTGCGCTGCTGCGGAGCCAGTTTTTAAGCCCTCACTGAAGGCTTAAAAACCGGTTTTTAGCCTCTTCGGTCGTATGCCGTCGCATGTGTGTGAACGGGCCTTAAAGCCTGGTTCTCACTTTAGCGACCAATTACGACCAAGTCCAACAAAAAAGGGTTTTAAGCCGCATACGACCTCCATTGCTGCTACGCGGCACGGTCGTAAAAGGCTCGTTCACAGGGTTGCGTTCGAGTACGACTGCAACCACTTGCACCTTGTTAAAACTGCTTGCGTGAAGCTGTTTCTATGGCGACACTTACGACGAGCCAATGGGGAAGCGCTGTGCAGCACGACGCAACGCGGTCGACGCAACTGTGTGAACTGGCCGTAAGCCGTCGCATGACGCTGAGAAACTTGTTTTGTCTAACTCGGTCGTAGTCGACACACGCCAGAGTGTGAACCAACCTTTATTGCCGTTCCGCGCAGCAGCAATGGCGGGTGTAAGCGGCTTAAAACCCCGTTTTCAATTCAATCCAGTCGTCTAGTCTAAACCACGACCGTCTAAACGAAAGACGGCTGCGTACACTAAGGCAATTAAAAGGCACCTATATTGAACTTGAAATTTTCATTTCTCCCGGCTGTCTGTGCACAGAAACGGGTTTATTTTCTCTTTATCTCTCTCCCTCTCTCTTTGTGAAAAAAAAAAAAAAAACTGGTGAGGGTGGATGAATAACCTTCAACCCCCACAACGTACAGGTTCAAACGAAATCATAGCAAGCGTCGAGTTCACACCCCGACCCCTCGGAAACTCCCAATCCAACAAGCTGATGAGAAGACATAATGAATGTCCTCGAAGCCGAGCCTGCGGAGCAGAAGTCACAAAACAAATAAAATATGTACTCCAACAACCAGATCTAAGCAGCGCATACAAAGATGAAAGAGGCCATGTGCTTCCTCGCCCAGTCGACGAGACGCCATCATTAAACGATGATGTCAAGGCCGCGCACAAAGCAACACGACTCTTCATGACGTCACCAAGGTTCATTTTTCTTTTTTTTTTTTTTTCTCCCGGGCAGCGTGAGTGACCTTTAAGACCGCCGAGACGGCTTGGACGCAAAATTCAAGACGTCACGTGACCTGCTGGAGGGAAACACACTGATGCTGGCTTTGCTGCCGACAACGTCGAAGACGCTGCTTCCCGTCTGTGCGGCGAGCAGGGCGTGTCGGCGCCTTTGCAAGGAGAGTACCATCCTCAGTCTCGGGAAGACCAAACAAAAAGGGGCAGTATAGTCCGTTCACCCCTAGCTGACAGCACGGTGGAAGCCATGTGTTTGTTGGACCAGTCGGGCGTCTATCTTGCGCGTACACGATTGGCTCTCACTTTCCCCCACTTCACCTACAATGCTTACTGCTAATACAACTCGTCACGTGATCACGCTTCATCCCACATCCACTCGTAGAGAGCGGGTTTAAAAAGTATAAAGCGCCGCAGATACGAAGCAAGAGAACACAAGGCGCCTTGCGTTGTTTTACTTCGTCTTGGACCTTGTTATTTTCGGCGCTTCCCAATTAAACGCTTTGCTGCAGAGACCGGGGTCAAGGGATGAAAGGAAGGCGGCTGATTGGTTCGGCGGGTGCGTATCTCCAACAGCACTGTCAGGTAAGGGTAGAACGGAGCATAGTGGTGGGACTCGAAGGGGGGACGACAAGGGGGGATGCAGCAGCCGCTTCGCCCCTTCTTTCCGGGAACTGGCGCAGGCAGGGGCGGTTGGCCAGTCTCAAGGCCAACAAGCGATCTCGGCTTCCTCCTCGCGCTCCTGTGCGCGCCGAAGAGTGAGGTCGTTTGCACGTCGTACAGCAGCCGCAGCCACCCGGAGTAATCCATCCTCGACGGCTCAGCCCTTCGACTTCTTTCGTTTGGAATTACCCCCTTCTCTCACTCTCTCTCTCTTCCTCTCTTCACTCAAACTTTCTACTGTCCCGGGCCCCGCTCTTCATTTTCGTGTTTCAAACCATCCTCCGAAAGTGCTCGGTCTTTTTAGAATTTTCGTGCTTTTTTTTCTTTTTCTTCTGGATATGGAATTTTGAAATGTCAGCGAGAGCTGAAAGGGCTGAAAACGAGCAAGCCGGGAAATGGAAAGCAGGGAGCAAATTAAGCATATAAACAACTTTAAAAAATCGTTTAAAAGTACAAAAACGGACGCTGTATGGGAAAAAAAAAAAAAAAAAAGATTATTGAAACATAGTATGATTAACCGAGAACATTGAAGCTATTGTTGCCTGCTCAATATTGACGCGGCTTTGACATTTAAAATTAATAAGTTGTACCTCCACATTAAACGTTTGACCACTGGTGTTGAAGGAACTACCTGCGGCTAAAGCTTCTTGGTGTTCTTCTATAAAAAAAAAACAAAAAAACAAAAGCCTTGTTCACTTTATTTGGATCGACTTTTGGGTGTTTTTCTTCTCTCGGCTTGTCAGCTTATGTAACCTTTTTATTTGTACTCTTCAGGTACAATAAAAGCAACAAACAAAGCCTTGTTGTGGTCTAGCTACTCCGTGATATTTCTCACGCTTTGTGTCAAGTGTTAACAAGAGCACAGGCGAAAAAGGGCTGCTAAACAGTCCTTTTTTTTTTTTTCAGAAGCCTGCACGAAAAAAGCCCCTTGTTTTGTATCAACTCCGTGTCTGTTGATGCAATCACTCCACTCTCTTCGCCCGTAAGCTGACAGGGCGATGGAAGCTAGAAGGTCGTTTCACCAGTTCTACGTAGATCTTTCGTCATGTGATCCACGCTCTGGCCCCTTACCACGCGCAGAGTGCAGGGCCAAGTGATAATATAGGCTGCTTGGTTGGTCGGGCCAGCATACAACTCCCGCTGTCCTGCCAGCCTATGGTAAGGAAACGTGCACACCCATGGGGTATCAACCCCCAGACGGCAGCAATATATTCCATCTACAAAATTACACGTCATGCTTGCCAGCGACTTTCTTTAAAAGGAGGCAATATAAGAGAAGTAACCCCCCCCCCCCCCACACACACACATACACACACACACACGCACACAACAAATAAATGCACGCGCGAGTTTTCTTGCTCTCGCATCAGACGAATAACTTAAAATGAAGTGTCGTGCGCGCAATACACAGATGGCCGATATCCAAGAACTCTGACGTCAGCCTCGTGGCGTCGGCATTTTACACACTAACTCGGATGGATGCGTGACTTGGCTGAGATTTCTGGCTAACTGTCACATTTCTAGGATAAGCTTTCTCGTGCGAGTTGAAACGGGAGACTCCCATGTAGAAATCTAGTCTCAAAACTTCAGTCGTGCGTTATCGGCGTGTACGGCTCCGCGGCCTCTGTGAAATAAGATCCGCAACGCTAATATTTGGCAAACTGTTAGTGAGAACACGGCTCGAGAATTCCCCTTCACGTGGTACAGACGACACTACGTGAAACACCACATAAAAAATATAAATGAAGGTCTGACGTGGGCTAGAGCGAGGGCACGTCACTATAGAAGTGCCAGCCGGGCTTCTATAATAGCGACACCACAAACACTTGTTTACAATGCAGCAGCCCGGTCACACGGCTTGCACGTTGCTTTGACCAACTATGAGACCGCTAGAAAAGACGCGTTATCTCGGGATGGTAATTTACACGACAGAATCCACTGATTCCTAAATGGAAGAATCAACGCTACTTGTCATAGATAATCGGCAGTACTTGCTTTTCGTGAACACCGTCACATAGAACAGAGGCCATTCTTCAACAAGGCGTCTTCAATTCATGCAACCAGTGACAAAGCACTCTGGAATCGCCATTACATTACGAGCGCAGGTACATTATATTATTTTTATCTTCACTACAATCAATTTCAATAAGGAGCGTTGGAAAGATACCAATGAAAAATAAACCCGGAACTCCTTAAAATGGCATTCGAAGAAGCAAATTAATAAACCGCGTGAAACGGCAGAAAGGGCGATGTAATAATGTAATAATAATTAGGAAATATTACTATACAGTCACAATGGACACCTGCAACACTTAGTGTAGTATTGTTTATGTGCCGGGCGCTTCGTTCCAATGCTGCATCTGTCTACAAATGTATGTCAGACGGTTAAAATTGATTATGAGTGAACTCATAGCTTTGAGTGTCTCTACAAAAATGATCGCCCAAGCAACACGCTTATTTTTGCTGTTTACCGCCATCTTTGAGCAAGAAGACACATCAAGGGATCCCAATACGTAGCCAAAGCTGACAGGCGTCGCGTTCTTTTCTCTTCGTGATATCTACCAGCGGAGCCGTATAAAATAGTATAAAGTCCACCGCCCTGCCTCTGAATCTGCCTGCCGGTCGAGTTATCTCGATAAGCTGCGCGTGTAAGGTCTCAAGCTTTCCCAACGGCGTGGCGACTGAGCGCGTGCTTATCTGACGGTGTCACATAATTCCACGAAGTTGGCGCCTTTGCTCTTTCTACGTGTCAGTCGGCTGACGAAACCCCGATAAAGTCCAGGTCACTTTCGGCAGAACCCCAGCGGATGTAGTGGGAAGGAATGCGAGAAGTATTCCCCCGAGGAAGGAAGCAAGCGAAAGCGTCCCGTGACTGTGACGGAACTTTGTCCACCACTAAGCTGACACTGCGGAGAGAGCTACGTGCTCGCCGGACCAATCGACGGCTCCCTTTCATCACCTGACCCCACTCTCAGCGTCTGGATATGGGCGGGAGCGTGATCACGTGACCAAGTGTAGAAGTATGAGTGGTCCAAGAAGCACGTAGCTTTTGCCGGGCTGTCAGCTTATGCGTGAGCGGAGCCTACCTCAGCAGGCAGCCGGAAGATGGGCGTCCCACCGATCGGCGGCAGCCTGGAACCCCGGGGTGTAGGAGAGGATGATGGCGGCGTAACAACTATAATTAGCGTTTCTACGGGAAATCTTTTGTTTCCCGACAACGGCGTGTTGCGTGTGGAAGTAAGAGCTCAGTCGAGTCCCATCTTGGTCATGTAAGAGAACGTTGTTCAAGAGGGAACTATCTGGACTGCTCGGTCTGAGTGTTGGCGCATGATCATACATCAACGATGGAGCTTTCTCAAGAAGAGTTTCTTCCGCGCATGCGCAGGCTCTTGTCACACAGCGGCGACACTTCGAACTACGGTTGGCATCCGGAAAGGGAGTTGCGCTACCAGTCCTGCCTCCTTCGCAATCCAAAAGAGTCGCGGAGGAGGCAGGAGAGGTAGCGCAACTCGCTTTCCGGACGCGAAATATAGTTCCAGCTTTCGCCACTCGGTGTCGTCTTATGTGAAAAAGGTACATTTACCTATTGATTCGCTTTTCTTTTCTTTTTATTTTGGCACATTCTGCAAGTGGAACAGAAATTGTTTCATCGTGTGCATTGTATGCACACGATGAAACAACCTACCCCTCTAAACCAACCTCTAAATAACGCCTACGTTATTTAGAGGCGCGCTAACGTTTCAAGCCACCAACGAGATGTACGCACTCTGTGAGTACATTATGAACGCGCTATTGGGATCCATGCATGGCGCTATTCAGATCCACGTACGCATTCGAGAGCTACATCGGACGCCATTTTCTCGTTGAAAATTTCAGGAAATCACTCATAGTTTTTGAATGAGATAACGGACAGTTCTGATACCTTGGTATCTGGTTCCGACCACTAGGGCTATATGTGGGCGGAGAATGGGCGTTGAGCGATGAGTAGTTTATTTGTACAGTAAAAAAATACTGGGATTTTTGTGTGTGTGTGTGTGGGGGGGGGGGGGGGGACACGTTGCACATAGATTATTTTAATGATGGTCTTTAATGGGCTCTGAGCATGTCCAGTAGCTTTGTTCTGGAGAATATTAAACGCTGCCGGTGCGAATTCACAGCCCCGTGACTGGGCTTTTTTTTTTTTTTTCTGGGTGATAAACGCTGGAAAGGTGTAGAATAGATTATATATAACTGCACCTAGCAATGCCTGTTTTCTACTCATCGTTGTGCCTTTTAAAATGATATCATATCCTAACAAACTCTCTTTCCAGAAAGAAGGTATCGAGCGAGAAAAGGAAACACGGAAATGGACGCAGACGCTCCGTTCCGAGCGACGGTCGAAAATGTCTAACGAGTTTCATTCAAAAACATTTCCGCGAAACGAGTCAACAATAGTCCGAAGCCATCTTTTATGCGCCTTCGAAACTTCGCGAGTCACGATTTCATTTACCGAGCCGTTTTATTCGTTCCTTAAAAAAATATAACAAAAAGCGGGAAAATATTTGTTAAAATAAATATACGTAAAGGCACGCATAAGCAAGGAAGCGCTTTATTTTTTGCAAGAAGGCGAGAAGCACAACGAGTGAGCGATGCCACGACGGAGAACGGGCAAAAGGGCTTACAGGTGGGTGAATAGCCGGCCAGTCTATACAGCATTTCACCCTATACGATGAAGCACAGCGACCCCTACGAGCCATCGGAACAATGCCGCCTGAGTATCACGTGACCTTCCTAGAATAATCGAAGCCCCAGAACCGCCTGCTCTACCCTCACGTAATATGTCGTGGCTAGAGTTCCTGTATAGGCTCCCTACGGGAGCCAAAGTTGCGCGTTCACGCATGGCATGTGGATCCAGCTCCTCACGTGACTGAATTCGGCGAATAGCAGCGCCGCGCGTTCGAGGCGCGCGGCGGGCTCAACAGCCTGGGAACGTACGCCGGGGCGCGTGCAACGTCTACTTTGCTGCACGACACTTGATACGGCTCCTCACGTGATCGGATCTCGGCGAATAGCGGCGAGGGCGGCACGCGGCATGTGGAATCAAACGCGGAACTCTGGCTCCCGTAGGGAGCCTATACAGGAACTCTAGTCGTGGCACTCGGACAGCGCCATCTCGGCGATTGGGTCCCAGCCCGACATCGAGCGCCCTGCAACGCGTTTGATTGGACACGAGGAGGCCCAGCCGAACACGTATAGCACTCGTGACCAATCCGTGCCAGCGCTCGATCTCACTGTGATGACGTCAGAAGGCTAGCGGACGTGCACTCCGTCTCATGCACATCAAGTCCGACCGCAGCAGACGACCCGCCGGAGCCAATCGAGCGTCGCCAAAGATGCATCGTCTCACGACAGATGGTTGCCTTTGTGCGTTTGCCATATCCCCGGCTAAATCAGCCGATCACGCACTGTGAATGGGCCGTGATCCTGCGCTTTTTTCTGCACGCGATTGGTTTGGCCAGTGACGGCAATCGCACAAATATAGACCAACGTAACTCACTGACGTCACGCTACATGCGGTGGCGCTGCTGTCGGTACTGCGCATGCGCAGACGCTTCACTCCTCCCGAATCTGGTTTCTGCGCACGCGAAGTGCCCACACCTGGTGTGGGCAAAGCCGGCTTGTTTGGCAACACTGTGTTCAGGTATAGCCGGCTTGTTTGGCAACACTGTGTTCAGGTATAGAGTCGGCTGCAATCGGACTTAACGTGCAGTAGGTGGTGTTGGCACCGCCGCGAGGGGACACCGAGTCACGTGATACTCTTACAGCGATTGGATTGGCTGGGATGGCTCGTAGCGTCCGCTCTGGTCCATCGTACGGATGAAATGGAGTATAGCACCCATTCGGAGGATTTTTGTTTTCTGCACGATATGCCGTCGGCAAACGAGCGTGGCATAAGGAGCGTGGCTTCCCTCCGCAACCCGGTCTTTTCATATGGCCGCACATGCGGCGGCGAGGGCTATTCAGACAGCGGCACTATACGCCGCACCCACGTCTGCGCAGGGCCTTAACTCGTCAGACGGGAGGAATTTACGACCTCCTACACCTGCTGCCAAGTTTGCATCCGAGATCCTGTTCCAAGCAAGACGGGCAACGTGCGCGCGACGGGGCTTCGCAGACTTCGCACTAGAACAAATAAAGGCGTAGCAAGCTGTTTACTTTTTTTTTTCTCTGCCTTCCTTTATCTCGTTCACTGCGTTTCAGTCAGCCGCTTTTTTTTTCCAAAATGCATCGCTCGCCCTGAAGAGTCCGTGGTTCTTTTCAGTGATCGAGCGAGGCTCAAAAGGTTCAACTACAGTCACAGGGGCTATCAACAACGCAGAATGTGGTTAAGGGCTCAAATCCCTCCAAAACGAGGGACATGACACATAAAACAAATGAATAAAAAATGCCACAAAGAAACCGTTACACGCCCGCCAGCGAGCTTAAGTCCTGGTTAATTTGACGCAACGGAAAGGCACTAAGGAAACGCTAAAGGCCGGTTCAGACACTTGCGTTTGAGTGCGGTTGACTGCGTTGCGTCGAGAACCGAAAGCGAGTCACCGGCACATCTGTGCTTCGTATGACGCGTGGAATCCAATTCAAGGAATCATCTTGGCACGCGATAGAAGCACCAGGGATGTTCTGGTTTCTCGCCGCCGCAGCGCAGTCAAACGCAGTCAAACGCAACTGTCTGAACCAGGCTTAAGTGTGGCGGGCGAGCGTGTCACGCGACGTCGTCAGAGTGACTCTGGTCACATGACGTCATCAGCGTGACCTGGTCACGTGACTCCAACCGCGTAACACGCCATTACGTGATGTCACTGACTCCACAACGTGACACCCTGACGTCACCTGACCTGAAGTCATATCATGTGGACACGTGATCAGAAGCGACATCAACCATGTGACTGTCGTGGGAAAGCTAATAGACACCTGCTACAGCCTAATACACGCTGCAAGTTTTGTGTCTGTGGGACACAAAATCTGTAGAATTAAGATACTGTTTGTATTAAAATGAGTAAGTTTGCTCTGCACAATGTTCAGCACATTCACCGATCCCTAAGTATGAATTTATTGAAAGGTTTCTTCCTGGCAGCTTTGACTGTATTTGGGCCGTGCACATGTTCGCGTTTCGAGCTTTCATATGCTATGGTCACGATAACCATCGATTTCGAGACCATAGCTGTCGATATCTGAATGAAGAGACGATAGACATGTGTCTCGATTCTCAATACTGTTTAACTCGTCCTTAAGTTCAGCCATTGCCAGATTACTAACACGTTCGTAAGTTTTGTGATTTTTTTTCCGGCTATTTTTCTGGCACGGTGGCATACCTCTTGCGTTCATCGAGTTCTTATGAATACTTGAGTCGTATATATAGTACCTTCGGGTATATTGTTGCAGATCACCAAGGCAGGAAGAAAGTATACTATATCCGCCCCTTGCGTGAATAAAGACGGTGGTAGGTAGCCACATAGCCTCTAATAAAAAAAAAAAATTTTGAAAGTTGTTAACGCCGCGAAGTTCCGGCTCAATTACGCTCGCAGTCAGCCAACTGACTTTAATTATTTTAAAAAAAGTCTGTGACAGCTACACTAGTGTAGCTTCTGCAGGTGAGTTATACGGCTAGCGGAACATAACATCGGAACATAACATCTTTTTGAGCGCCATAAAAATTCACGATCAGTAAATTTTCGAAAGATCTAGAGCGCCTGGGATGCGCGTTTTTGCGCCGGGTAGCAGTGCCACCGCTAGCGTCTGACGTCAGAAGCGCTTTGATTTATACCGCGTTTTCTTGTGCTGACAGTAGCACTTAAAAAGCCGGGAAATGTTGCCTTTTTTGTTATTATATTTCAATATAGTAACAAAAACGTTCAATATTTGTGCCCAACCAAAGGTGCTCACACAAAAATTGAAATCACCGAGTGTCCGATGGGTCGGGTAGGACTAATCATTTCGAGGGAAAAATGAATTAGGACGGGTATACGCATAAATGCCTTGTCTGGCTCTCGCAAAAATTTCTCCGAAGTTCCAGAAATCGAGCCTCTTGTAGTTTCTACATAAACGGTGCATTGTTTTATTCGGTGCAAGGTGATGATACAATGAAGTGAGTAATTTATATAAGCACAAATGATGTGAAATATGCTAATTAAAAGCATAGTCTTTATCAACCTTGAAAGCAATTGTGACGACATAAAATTATGATTGCGAAGGCGCAATATTTCCTGGAATATTCTGTGTATGTTTTTGGCAATCCTGTCATCGTTTTAGCAGGGGTCACGCTGCCTATTTGCTCTTTCTCGCGTGAGTTGAAGCGTGGTGCCGCCAGTGTGCGAACAGTCCCCACCACTTTCGGTTCTGAACTAGACGGCATGTTTCGCAGTATTTGCGAAATCAAATATGCACGCTACCTTCTGGAGATGGCCACTTATAGCACTGTCATACTTAATTCACTCTTCCGATAAAAGAACGATGACTAAAAAATAAGGAAATATACGTGAACCGGTAGTGTGCCGGAGCTACCCAATAGGTGGCGCCACTGAGTTTGTAGCCAAACAAAACAAGGGGCAAACACATCATACAAAAGACACTCTGCATGCAGATTCGAACGCGAGTCACCGGGAGATTCGTGCTTCGAATGCCCCATGGCAATGAGTTCAAGAAGAACACTTGGCTCGCGGCATTCTAACCACGGATATTGCGGTGACTCGTGTTTGCAGACCGTCCTTTGCATGATGTACGAACAGTGTGACCCCAGCTTTAGGTAACGACCGATATGGGCATAAGTTAAATCGAATAAATAGATAAACAAATAAATACCTATATGTGTTACGTCCTTCATTTTTTTAACCTTCATAAATAAATGTTTACAATTCCACTGTCTGAATATCTTGAAGCAGAACATTTGTATTGGTTTCTCGATACCAGTGATACCAGTGCCTTTCCTGGTGAATTTCGAATGACCAACTACGCACTCAAATACTATGTAATTATAGCGGGAACCAGAATCTACTGGCCGTGATGTTGCCCGTTCCAGGAACCACGAGTAATCGGGAGTCATCAGTCACATCCCGAAAGTACCTATTATTTTTATTTCCGTAATAATCGTGCCTGCTCACGCAAACGTCCCCCCCCCCCCCCCCCCAAAAAAAAAAAAAGGAAAAGGAAAAAAAATTAAAAAACCGCTTTGCACATAATTCTTTGGTTTACGTGTCAGTGCGCGCGTCTTCACCTTCTAATGACTATATCCCTTAAAGGTACCACGAAATTACGTTTTTACTCTTGCCAAATACCCTTTAAATTAAACCTTCAATGTTCACTGAACGCCAAACAGGCATCCGTTTTCGTTTCGGTGTATTAACTTCTACACAAAAAATTATTGAAATATCGAGTTTTTTTTTTTTTTTTCCTCTCCAACTCACCGCAAAACAAGCCGCGGCATTTTGACGGTCCTGACGTGCTCTGTCACCGGAACCGTAAGTTCTCTCGGCAGTAGGAGACTGGGAGCGTTAGCAGCGAGCTGGCGGTGTGCCGGTAGGTTTTACCACAGGGTTTTACTGCGCTGATGGCGCCGGTGCCACCGACATATTTTCTGAATCGGTGCCTCTCATCACCGCGATCGCCATGGACACATCGCAGTTGAGCGAAATTCAATTAGATATGTTGCGCGGCAGCGATAGCATGGGACTGGTCCCAAACGCCGGTACGAAGCGCAGCAGGTCGTCAGCACGACAGCCGCTTCTCCGCCGCCGTCAGCGACGCGCTATCACTCACTGGCGTAGCAGAAAATGCACAGAGTTTTCTATGGGCTCAAGCTTTATTAACTTTTATTTTGTCAAAATAGGCTCGCAGGGCAGAGTGGATAAAAAAAAAAAAGAAAAAGATGCACTACGCCGTCTAGGAAGATTACGACAACATCTCGCCACACGCATTTTCTACGATCGCAAAATGCAATCTTAGCAGAGATATAGCACCGTAGAAATTTGATTTCGTAATCACATAGACGTGGCGATCGTTCAAGTAATGCTAACACTAATCACTTTTCTCGGGTAATGAAAACGCGTCAAAATTAGCATCCTTCATACACGCCTTTAAATACAGTACGCACCAGTAATATCTTGAACTTGATCACACGCATGGAATGCGCAAAACAAGAAATCCGGGCGATGTTCGAGGAGACATATGCTAAATAATGACAACTGTAGTCGAAGTAAACAAAAATGACGGTACAAGTTTCTGCTGTCTTGAGGGGGCCGCCACAACATCACCGCACGAATACATGGATGTTCCCTCAGATTATCATCGCGACACACGACGAGAATTCAGTCAAGGATAGCGCTCTACGCGGAACGATGAGCTTCCACCACGCCGACGCCATGTTTTTCAGCAGACAGGCGGCTATGCGCAGGCGCAGTCTGATCTTTCTCTTGCATCGTTTACAACACGATAGATGGCGCATAGCTCCGAGCATTATAAAATTCGGCAATTTCTGTCACATCGCTAATTATTCAACAAAATGTGGATCAGAATATTCTTTAACAAAGCTTTTAAGAAACATTCGAAGGGTATTTATTGTTTAGGATCGCGGTGCTGCTGAGGTAGGCTTTGATCGAATAGGCGATGTGGATTTGGCTGACGTGCCGTGGCACCGCGTATGCATCGCAGTGAAAGGGCAGAGAGCTTTCGAAGGAAAGAAGGTATAAAGGAGTCCACTTTTTCTTTTGAAAGTTCTATAGCGAAAACTTTTTTTTGCTCTCTATTTTTGTGTTTATGTTTTCTTTTCGCACCTTTTACGACGTGTGGTGGATGAAATTTAATTTCAAAATCGTTTCATGGTCCCTTTAAGGCGCGCGGTCTCCTGGCTAGTACATCACTCAAAGACAGTGTGCAGACATCATTTCTTTATATTTTAGTATTTCTGTAAGAGTTATACGTAACCTGCCACGAATATCAAAACATAACTGCCGGAAAAAAAAAATGGCAGCCGATGTTTACAACTTAAGAACTCCCCATTGTAAAAATAAATAAACTTTGCGCTATATAGCCGTTTGAATCGTACAACATTGCGCTAGCTCCTTGGGCTTTATAGTAATAATTATGGTTGGCCTTGCGCCAAAAGGAATAGCCTCGAGACTACTTCCTGGCAGGATCCTATGGCCGTTCCTGTTCAAGTGGCGCTTCTTGTGCGCCCCACTATAAACTCACAATAAATCAAGCTCGCGTTTCTAAACAGGAGCACTCGCTCTCCCCCCTTGGCCACTCGAGACACAACGGTTCTTTCACGCTTTCGAGGAAGCCTCGGCTCGATCATCCCCCGTTGTGTTTACGACGGTCCAAGTGCCAAATCCGACAGGGAACGCACGGTTTTATCAATGCGGAAAAACGTTTTGGCGAAGGCGCAAGACCTTGGTATAAAAACAAAAATAATAATATTGTGGTGGCTGTTATAAACTTCCTTGCGTGTTCGTAAAAAGTTTTTTTTTTTAAGAATTAAATATTACATTTACGGCTACGAAAATGCAGTTTTCGTAAATTGTGACAGCTTACGAATGTCAAAACATTGTGATTATGTCACGTGTCACCCTTGAGAGAAAAAGTGGCCTAATATAAAATGTTCCCTATGCGCTTTGAACATCAAGTGCTTCTCTCAGGCTTCACCACGCCAACGATATGCAAATAACGACGTTTCGCCGGAATTGGATCGTATTCAATTATTAGTCGGCGTAGATGTCAAGGACAAAAATGGAATTGTATTTAACAGCTAAATATGTACTTCAGTCACCCAATGACAATTAATCTTCGCATAATTATCTGCTCTAATCTGCTCTGTGCGTATCCGCCCGGGCGGCATCTCACCCCTCTCTCTCTCTCTCTCTCTCTCTCTCCAAATATGACGCGTGCGAAAAAACAACTTGAATTCTTCCCGCATTTCTTTTTAAGATGCCTGCACCGAAATTCTTGGGAATGCACAAATTTTATATACGCTTCTATTGCGGAGCATATTAGTGCAACTTCCCCGTTAAAAGTATAAGAATTCGCCAATTCCCAACCATTTCTTCTTTTTTTTTTTTTTGCGACGAAGCACATTATTTTATAAATGCACGTTGACATTTTCGTGCTTGTAAATAAACAGTTCTTTATAAGATAAAGCGAGGAAATGCTACGCTAAAAAAAGAAATCATGCAAGCGTGGTATGTTTTACGATACTTCGCAAATTGTAAAATACACCGGCACAAATATATGCAAAACAACACAAAAAAAAAGAAGCTCGCAAGCGTTCATACATCATCCGTTCATATTTGGAATTTCACAACTCACGTGACGCGCATTTAGTCGCACATGTCTTTTTGCACTTCAAAAGCATCAAGTCAATTACCCGTCGCGTTTCCCCGTTTGTAATATGCGCGAGCACCCGTCTTTTGTTTTAAAGATTGTGATAAATTTCGTACTGCTCAAGGACAGTTTTCGTTTTCCTCGCACTGGCCCTGCCCTGTGAAGGTCATCTAGCCGGATACACTCGATGAGGCACCCTACATTTGATGACGTAGCGGCGCCGCGATGTTGTTAACGTTGATGTTTCAGCAGCTGTATTGGCACCGCTTTCAGAACGCACCTCGTCTCTTCTTGAAAGGACATTTGCAGCAGCAGTTATTGTTGAGGTTTCGCAGCGGACCCCGGGGTCTGCTATCGTGGCATGAAAAATGTATTCGCTAGGGGATAAATATTTGATTGCGTCATGTGACACTGTCACGTCATATGGCGTCACAGTTACTGCGCACTGTGGGCACGCCCTGTGTGAAGCAGAGTTCGCAGCAGTCTGTGCAGCACCTCGGCTGTCGAGTTTATCTGCAGAATTCACTGAAAGTATCCGGAAATGTTTTCTTTAGGGCGCTAGCCTCGAGGCATCGTCGCGATGCCTATAATAAGACCTTGATTACACAGATTGCGAAAGGCTAGGCCCCACGCCGACCGACGCCTGTGGGGTTCACTGGCCCGTTCGCGGGTCGCCGTGATGATCGACTTACTGTTCCGGCAGCCAGCGTGCCGTGCTATGGTGCAATTGCTTTGATAATTTGGTCGCACGGGCGTGCAGCTAGGAAACTAGGCGTCTACTTTGTTCGCGAGCAGATGAGATGCACAGCACAGGACCGCTTCAGCGAGCAAACGTATCAATGTTTTCAATAGAGGCGTGCGAATAATAAAATGTCAACTAGAATCGACTTGAAATTTAGTAGTGCCGAACAGTGACTGAAATGACGAATACAGAATGTAATACAAACGCAAAAAGAAAATTTATTCGCAATGTTCACAACTTCAGAAACCAAAACTTCATAGATAAAAAAATATATATATATATTATTTTGTATTTATTCTTCTGCAGGGCACAGGGAACGAAAAAGGCAATAGCGCGACTAAAAACGGTGTTATTGACCACACCTCCATCCATATGTGGATGGCCAAATGAACGTAAATCACTGAACCGTCTAACTCGGGTGACGTCTCGTGTCACGTACCCCATGGCACCACGTTCGACGCCGCGGGGAGCGACGAGTTAGCAAAAAAGGCACATGTTCAACTATCGCTGCCATTTGTATTTCGATAACAGTTTGTCACATAATGAACGTAACAACCGAGAATAGTGCACACAGCTGGGTACAGGTGGAGCGAGAACCTTAAAGGAGCTGTGCAACGATTTTAACGTTGAAAGAATTGGCATCTTCTACTTTTGACATTGTTCACCTTGTCACAAATGACAGAAAACACACCTCCTTTCATCAAAATGTTGCTATTCCGCCGCGTAATCGCTAGGCAGAAATTAGAATATTCCCCGACCTGCAGCCGCGAGCGGCGACCATGAGAAACACGCGGCATGACGTCAATGGGGGTCTTGTAGAAAGATAGCAAGTTGTGCGAATACCTGCTCGATAAAAGGTAACTTATCTATAAATCTTGTTCCAACATAAATATAAATGCGACAAAACCCTGGTATCATTGACAAAACTTTTATTATACGGAGTTTTAGTGGCGCCATCTATCCTAGGTCCACAAAACCGTCAGCTCTATCTGCTACCTCGAACAGCCGCCAGAAGCCGGAGGGGGAAGGGGACAGGGCCGGACGGGTATGGCCGGACCCGGATGAAACTTTCCTACTTTCACCATATTGTTCGCGCTGCGCCCGCCAGCACGTGGTCACGCGGTCGCGAGCGGAAGAGTTCTCGCTGCTCACTGATGGCTCTAGAGAGAGAACTTTACCGGAACCCTGCACCCACCCCATCGACGTCACTGCGCACGTGACCCGGAAGACGATGTACGAGTTGAAAGGTGCAAAAACCTGGATCTTTTTTATTTTTTAAAATAAAAATTAGGGTATCCAGGCAAAATCTGTTTTCTGTAGTTCACTTCAGTAGTGTCAGGCATCAACTTCCACAATTATTTAAGCAAAGCCCTGAAATTGTTGCACAGCTCCTTTAAATTCAAAATCGTGACGTTCGTGGTTTACAGGTTTTCGTCAACTGCGTCCAGACGCTTGAATTGCTTCGTTCGAAAAACACACACACACAAAAGAAGAAAACTATATTTTTTTATCAAAATGGTTTCTGTAGTCAAGACTTTGCAAGCAGACTTGATTAAGATCCAGGATAGGCCAGCGAGGACAATTTCTCCATATGAACAGCGTTTCTGAGCAAACTCAAATGTTTGCTAGCAATACTGATATTTGTTATCGAATTACACGAAAAATCGAATACTAGGAATCCGACAGTCGAATTGAATTATTCGGAGCACGGCATCGCACTGGAAACAACGATGTGAACCCTTCTCTTCGTCATCCAGGTGATGCTGACAGCGGCATACGCATCAATCTCGCCCGGGCATCTTAATGGAAATCATCTAGACTGCGACGGCCTTTGAATCATCATGCCAAAACATCACTCATACATGGATATCTCAAACGGATGGCCGTATCTTTGGAAGAAAAGGCTGCGATCAAGCGAGGAACGTGACGGCACGATTCTCTTCAAACAGTTGAGAATGAGGGGAAGCGGCCCAGCTTCTCCCCTCTTCGCTTCAACTTCAAGGTCCTCTGCTCGAGGGGACGAAGCGAAAAAAAGAGGGAATGAGGATCGGGGGGGGGGGGGGGGGGGGGCAACATCACATGTCTCGTCGGCTTCGTCGGCCGTGTTAAAGGAGTCATGAAACGCTTTTCCAACTTTTTCCTGTTTAGCTTTCCTCCTCAACTCACAAATCGCGCATTCTACCAAACAGTTCAAGAAGACGAAAAGGGGGAGTCACTTCTTGCTCGGACTCTCGTTTCTCTAATCCGGACACATCCATTCTCCCCCTAGAAGATTAGCCGTCGCTCAAAATTCAGACAAAAGTTGCTCTCCCCACCCCGTTCACCCCGAAGCTGACAGTGCTGTGGAAGCTACGTGCTCCTTGGGCCAGCCACACTTTTGCCACGTGATCACGCTCTCTCGCGCATACCCACGCGCAGAGAATGAGGTGAGGTGATGAAAGGGGAACGGCTGATTGGTCCGGCAAGCGCGTAGCTTCCACCACAATGTCAGCTTAGGGGTGAACGGATTAAGTGAGCTCCGGTGTCGTGTGACGTTCGTTTGGGCCCGGTGACGCGCTGCGGGGTCCCGATGACGCGCTGCGGGGTCCGCGGATGTATCACAGAGAAAAGGCAGCGAGCTTACGAAGGGAAGGAGGTACGAAATAGTCCGCTGTGGTTTTCTAATTTTCGTACCGAAAGTCAGGCTTTTGACTTTCTACCTTTTTTCTTTTGGCCCACTGAACAATGTGCTATTAGTAAAATACCAATATACATTGATTCATTGCAGTCCAAAATTCGTTTCATGGGCCCTTTAAATCGCGCACTTCTTTTCAAAAAATACGACCATCCGTTAGAGATATCGCTGTTTGAGTGGTGTTTTTGGGGTTTCGCAGCGTCCCACCTATCTCTCCAGCCTTGTTCTGTGAGCTCCGAATTTCGGTTCAGCATCCCTTATGACGCTAGATACGTAGTGCGCATTCAAACAAAAACAAAGTAGCACCATGTTGAATAACCTAAGACTGGGCCAGAAGTGAACAAATAAGTCGAAGGAACAGAAAAGGACAGGACGACGTTGAAATGGACCCCTGAAAATTTTGAAGCAGCAATTTACCTTCAATTTAAATCGTAAATGTTGAATTCGAGACAGTGTGTCATAAGGACCTAATTTCGTGTTGCATTTTACGACTCAGCTAAGCAAGGTCGCTCTGACCACGATAACCACAAAGCCTTTGTAAAGCTTTAAAATTGTACACATTTTTTTTTATGGGACATTTTGTGGTGAATTGGCTATTGCACAATAATGCGAGCGACATCCATTTTAACGTGGATTCAATATATTTCAAGCTTAGAATGTAGCTTAGCACTGGAAACAACGATGTCAGTCCTTCTCTTCGTCGTTCAGGTTGGTTACGTTCCCAGTTCTCGCTGCTTACCAGAGTAGTGATATCTGTTTAATCGCAATGTCGTGACTCGTGCCCCTACGGCGTTCTTGAGTGTCGTCGCCGAATTTTTGCGTTCTTGGCGCAGAGTGCTCATGTTATTTACCTAGAGTTACTACTACAAATGTCTGGGGACATTGAAACCAACCCCGGTTCAGACAGTAAGGTATCTCAGGTAGCCAACATTCTGAACATCGTAACTAGAATAGGGATTGGCCAAAGTCACATGCTTGCCGGAATTAAGAAGCTTCAGGGAGCCCAATCAACAACGGATGTGACAATAAGAAGCCTCAAAGAAAGGGTAGCGGCAATAGAAGCGGATCTGAGCTCTATGAGTGTCTTCGGAAGGAAGCGCAAGTAACCCGGAAGTTTCCATCAAAGTTGCATCGGACATATCGAAAGTTAACGCAAGGTGCGAGACGCCGAAAACAGACTCCGGAGATCAAACTTATTGTTCGTTGGTATTACTGACGCGCAAACTGAGAGCTGGAGTCAATCGGAGGCAACCATTTTGTGTTTTAGTGAACGACAGATGGAAGTCAAGGTTTACCCGAACGACCTCGAGTGGTCACATAGGCTTGGAAAGATTTCACCCAATAATAATCGACCGATCATTGTCAAGTTCCTGCGCTACAAAGATAAACAAAACATTATCTCTTCGGGCTTTGATCTAAAGTATTTTGAGTATGCCGTAAAGGAAGACCTATCGGAGTCCGCTTCGCTCGAAATTGTTTTGTTCGCTCGATCTGGGAATGGAACGTTCAAAATTCGCTTTGATAAGCTGCACATCAATAATAAGTTCTATAAATGTGTCAGTGGACCAAGACATAGAAGAAGAAGAGCGAGGAAAGGAGAAAAGAGAAGGAAGTGATGCAAATGAAAGGAACGGACTGTAAAGTGTCGTATATCGGAAGTGATTTCAATTTTCTTTAAAGAACATTACATTTTGACACAGCCGACAGGATAATTATGTGGATTAACCTGACCGCACAAGATAACGCCCAAGGTGAGCTGCTCTGCACCTCTTGTATGCCGCAAGATGAAGAAGCCTTTCAGCTAGCTCCCCGATCACATCACAAGTGCAGACATGATTCGAGGCTTGCGATAAATCAGGAATGGACGTCAAAGCCATCTTACAGAAACGAACACTCATGATGAACATAAAGGTAACTGACTTTCAGACCTTCATCAGAAGCCCTATTGACGCGAGCCAAACCAATCCCCGAGGCGACGCCACTTTTCTTGGAAGCCTTTGGCGTACTGTTGCTGCTAACCCGGCGAACTGCTGATTGTTGGGCGAGTTGGTATTGTACGTGAGAAAACATGATTGTGCTTTAAGACGGGGACATAGGAAGAACAGACACCACAGAGCGCTAACTTTCAACTGATTTAATTCAAGAGCCTCCATAATCTCTCTAACAGTCTTGTACAAAGATAAGACTGTTAGAGAGAATATGGAGGCGGACGCCATAAATAGTTCCGGCACGTGTTGTGTAAGTGTGGCTTCAATTGACTTGGCGGAAAAAAGAGTTAGCGTACTTGCGGTCCGTGACGGGGCCACGGATTGGTTGAAATGTGGTGCGGTTACGCAGCGTGTTTCTACGGTGAGGCTCTTGAATTAAATCAGTTGAAAGTTAGCGCTCTGTGGTGTCTGTTCTTCCTATGTCGATGTCTTAAAGCGCAATCATGTTTTCTCAACCCGGAGAATCCTAATTACCTCGTTCATCAGATTCTAGTCGCGCATCAACAGCAAATCACACAGAACCAGCAACTTCTTGAAGCCATTTTTGAACTTTCAATAAGACAAGAAGCTCCACGCTTTCGATTAGTGAAACCTGATCAGTTTGATAGTCAGTCGACGAATTCTGAAGCCTGGCAATCATTTTATGAGTATGCCTGTGAGAAAAATGGATGGAGTTGCACTGACGACAACGTGAAAAATATGCGACTTTTCCTTACAGGAATGGCGAAGAAGTGATATGAACTGTACCTAACCGACCATCTCAGTGAATCCTGGAAAGAGTGGAAAAGTAGTTTTCGGTTTGCATTCGAAGAGAATCTTGTGAAGTAGTGGGATAAAGCCAAATGCTACAAATACAAAGAAGAAAACGTCATAGCATATTTCAACGAAAAACGACGCTTGCTTCAGCTGGCAGACTACTCCTTACAAGCGTCATCCGTAGTTCCACTAATGATACACGGACTACCCAAGAAGCTGCAAAAACAAATCCAAGTGAGAGCTCCCAAGATTGTCGAGAACCTCCTGGAGTGCTTCCAACATCTCTGCGTAGATATCTGGCCACGGGCAGTAGAGAAGAATGAAGGAGCCAGCCAGTTCCAGAGATATGGCAGCCATGGTCCAAAGGCCCCTGGCATCCTCAGGCGGTACCACACAAGCAGTCGGTCAGTCACGTGGCAACCTTCGAAGCTGAAAAATTGCCTGATGTTCGTACGATCGAAAAAAAAAAACACGAATAAATGAGGGTGCGCAGTCCCATCCGTTGATAACAAAAAAAGACTGTTTACCTCCTGTCACAATCATTACTTTTGTTCATAAATAGGAATGCCAATGGAGGAGTTTTGAAAGCTCTTGTTGATAGTGGAGCGTCTGTGACGATAGTTAACGAAGAGGTCGTCGAGAGTAAGAAGACTTTTGAGGGTCGTCCTATCGAGGTTCAAGGATACGTTGGAAGAAAGAGAGTGTACAAGAAATGGATTCACTTGATCATTCATAGAAGTCCCAAGAAATACACACCAAGGCTCTAGTGATTAATGGACTGAACTATGATCTGCTATTTTCTCGACCGGTTATGAAGCGAATGCTCATTAACATATACTGGGATGATACCGTCAAAATATCTAATGCGAACCTTTCCAATGCCAACAAAAAACATTAATCTATGCGATCGGTAGATAATGTATTCGTCAACCACCCAGAGCTTGTACCGGTGGGCAAGTATTCACCCGTAACCACTTGCTTCGAGGTTCCCTTCAAGTTGGCGGACACAACTATTCTGAGAGGGAAACTTTACAATATGTCTCTAGAAAAAAAAAAAAAACGCTGGCTGAAGAAAGAGCTGCAAAACATGCTGAACGCCGGGATCATTCGACCTTCATTTTTTTTTTATTTTCATCGCCAATAACCATAGTACCCAAAAAGGACGGATCACTACGGCGATTGACAGATTATCGAATGATCAATCATCAGGCTGAACTTTTTCTATTCCCTATGCCTAGAATTGACAACATCATTGATGAGACAGGTGGATGCACAGTATTTTCAAAGATTGATTCGCAAAGAACGTTTAGGAGTGCCTTTAAGCAAAGAGTGCAAGAAATTTCCAGCATTTGTGACACCTTTTGATGTATACGAGTACAACAGGCTGCCCTTCAGAAGGAAAAATTCACCAGGTTGGTTCCAAAAGATGTTGAATGGAGTACTGAGTTTATTTCTGGGGAAGTTTTTGATCGTGCACATTGACGACATAATCATATATATACTCAGAGTCCCGAAGAGCATGTTCATGATTCGACATGCGTACTATAAGTTCTAAAAGAAAAACACCTCAAGATCAACGTTCAAAAGAGTGATTTTTTTCAAGAAAAGGTTCTATTTCTTAGGCGGAGCTTCGATGGACGATATAAAATCACAAAACAAGAACCTGTGGCGCGAATCTCCCGCCTCAGAAAACCACTTGACGTCCACTCTCAGAGCTTTTCTTGGGCTCGCTGGACATTTGAAATCTTTCATTCTAGAGTTTTCAAAGAAAGCACGGTGCCTTATACGACTGAACCAACATAATGTGTCATTCGAATGGTCCAATGAGCGTGAAGAGTCCTACCAATATCTTGTTCACGCGATCTCTTCTGACTCTGTAATATTGATGTTACCAGATTTTAACCTACCTTTTGAACTGAACACGGACGCTTCACACTACGGCACTGGTGCTGTCCTCTACGATTGTAATTCGTCCGAAACAGCATCTTGGCAACTCAACGTCATAAGGTATCACTCGTATACCTTTTCCAAGGCCGAAGTCAACTACTCAATGACTGAAAAAGAAGCCCTCGCTGTCCTTAAGGCAGTACGATACTTCCGTTCGTACCAAGAGGGCAACACGTTCAAGCTTTTCACAGACCATCAAGCTTTAACGTACCGTCTCAGCATGTCGGAGCCTAAAGAAAAAACAGCAAGATAGATAAATGAACTCCAACAGTTTGTTTTCGAAGTATTTTATCGGCCAAGAGTCCACCATAAAGTTGTGGATGCATTGTCCCGCCTGCAATTTTAGAGGTTGGGCACGAGAGGATAGAAGTCTTCTACACAAGACCACGCGAAGGAACTGAAGAAACTTTCCAAGATGGAAAGTTTCAAGCCCCAGACATGGCTGTTAGCTCTATTCTCAGACTATAGTATATATATGCCATGACAGTCCTGAATCTGGTGGACATGATGGGTTTCGGATGACACCTAATAAGCTAGAAGACCGATTCTTTTGGCGTGCAATAAAAGGAGACATCTACCAGTATGTACGTTCGTGCCACGAATGTCAGATGAACAAATCGAAACAAAAGCAACGACTTAATGAGATGACTTTGCCAATTTATACAACCGTCCCATTTGAAGTAGTTCATGTGAATTTCGCTAAAGTAAAAAAGAAGAGTGAGGGAGTTGCTAGAACCTAAGCTTTCCTCATAGCCATTGACGAGTACACACGTATGGCAGCATCAAGAGCAGGAAAAGAATGTGTCAACGGTGTCACCGCAATGCTAGAAAGGCACATGTTTAGGAACGCCAGGGTGATCGCTTCCGACAATTGTTCCGCGTTCCGGAGTAAAAGGCTTTAACTGTGGGCATGATCAAGAGGCATCCAGTTGCATCTCGCCGTGCCATATCATCTGGAGGAAAACGGCCTAGCAGACAGACTGATACGAGACTTGAAACAGTACCTGTCGATGTATCCTAACTTTGTCGGTGGTTTGAAATGTGACCGAGAGGCAGCGGTGGCCCATCATAACCGCTCACATACGACAGCTTTAGGATGTTGCCCCAACTTTGGGGCCTTTGGACAAGCGTCTTACTTGCCAGCGGATATAAAGCTTGGAATCAAAGATAATCTAGTGTTGATGGAAGAAAAGAAGTCCCCTTAACAACTTGATATGTATAAAAAAATGAAGAAACACTTTGACAAGAGATTTTGTCATTGTTCGAAAAGGCATTTATGGAACACGCAGAAAGGTTTCCGAGCCAAGCCAAGTGACGAAAACCGCTACCACGCAAGGTATCCTGAAAACCATTTGGTATACTACCAAAGACAACGTCACCGAGTGTGCCTCATTAGGCAATGTGCTTTCATATCATACCAGGAGCTAGGGATGAATAAAAAATGCTGGGATAGTGTGACAGGGGATCACGATATAGAAGAAGAGCGAGAGAAGGAAAGAAGAGAGGGAAGTAATGCAAATGAAGAGAAAGGACTAGTAAAGTGTCGTATATCGTCAGTGATTTCAATTGTTTTTAAAGAACATTACAATAAAGATGACGTTACTTACGACTCTGTTATTGAAATCTTTAGATAGGGGAAGATTCCTAACGTCACTCCCCTTAGCCCAACTGTGCACGCGAAGCAGTTAAAATGTTTGAACAACATTTCTACACTTACTAATATACGCACCGTCATGTCTAAGCAGAATGAACTAAGCGCATACATTTTTGATAACAACTTAGCATTTTCATTCTAGTGGAATCTTGGCTGAAACTTGAAATAAACGACAGCGAAATTTTTCCTCGTGAATTGCAGTTTGACGTTTATCGACGTGATAGGCCTGAGCAACGAAGAAAGGGAGTGCTTATCGCGATAAAAAAATGTTTCCTCATTTTGTGTTTCAACCTGTCCTGATCTAGAGGCTGTGTTCGTTTGCGTTAAGTCGGCATTTAGGCAAACGATAATCGACGCATGTTATCGGGCACCAAATCGGGGTTCTGTATATTGTGGCAATCTACTCTGTTCTGCTTCAAATCCAGGGCCTTCCCCGAAAGCGTATTTTCTAATCTTTGGTGACTTCAATTTTTGAACATTGACTGGGTTAATTTTGCCCCAAGCTGGTCGAATGACGCTAAACAATTTCCCGATAACTGTTTGAATTTTAACCTCTTTCAAGTTGTTGATCGGCCCACTCGTGGTGATAACATTCTTGATCTTGTTCTCACTAGCTCTCCAGAACTTATAGAAACTGTTAACTGTGTTGCTAGTTTAAGTGACCATAATACCTTGCTTATTGAGTTATCTGTTACTCTCCTCACGTTGACCCCTACGATTAAAACAATCCGCGACTACAACAAAGCTGATTACGTGGCAAGAAATCAGCACTTATCTTTGTTTTACCAAACCTACGCCGAAAACGTTTTGTTACGGGCGGTGGAAGAAAACTGGCTACTTTTTTTAAAAACAAATTGAACTGTCCTACTAAGCAGTTTGTTCCTACTATCATTGTACGTAACGACAGGAATAACCCCTGGTACAATAAAACCTTGCGTTCATTGAATAACAAAAATAAGCGATTGTATAAAAGAGCGAAACGGCAGAACGTTAACTCAGTTTGAAATAAATATTTTGCGTGGCGCAACACTTATACGAGAAGTGTCAGATCGCCAAAAAAAATTATTCTTTTTGGATCTACCAAGCATTTTACATATTAGACCCCGGAAGTTTTGGAGAATATTTTCGCCTAGAGATAGCACTCATTCGATATAGCTTTAGAATGAAAATTTAGTCGCTGTTTCTGAACTTCATTGCGCTACTGTTTTAAATAAATATTTCTCCTTTGTGTTCACCAGTGAAAACCACGAGTCAGTTTGAAACCAGGTGGTGTATTGCTCCGAAGTGCGTATTAGTGCGCAAGTCTCGGACATACGCACTGCCGGAATAACACGTGGTTCCTAACTTGCTCGTGATTGAACCTCACAGCCTGTAGCTCCTTTAGTTCATCGTAGGGTGAGACGAGGTTTAGTGAGTGTCTTAATCTGATATTTTCTCAGTCAAGGCAGCAAGGTTGCTTACCATTGGATTGGAAGATGGGCAAGGCAGTTCCGGTCCTTAAAAATGACGATCGGAAGCTACCCTCCAATTACAAGTCCCATCTCATTAACCTGCTTCTTGAGCGTGTAATATTTTCTCAGGTTCATCACGTTATTTCAGATCTGGAGGAAAATAACTTTTTTTTTTTTTTTTACAGTCGCCAGCGCGGTTTTTGAAGAGGATTTTTGTGCTAAACGCAACTTTTAGAGATTACACATGAACTGTTCACTAACCTTGACTCACAAAGCCAAACATATGCGTTCCTTGATTTTTCGAAGGCTTTCAACAGGGTTCCACATCATCGTCAAACCAATAAACTTTCTTGTCTTGGCATTGACCCTTTTCTTGTCTCCTGGATACGTGACTTTCTTTTTTCTCGTACCCAGTTCACTGTTGCTAATATCCACAAATCAAACTGTAATAGAGTAACTTGCAGAGTTCCACACGGATCCGTGTTTGGGCTATGACTGTTTCTTATATTTATCAATGATTTACCAAACTCAATTGTTTCTAGCATCCGTCTCTTCCCGGATGACTGTGTCTTATATCGAAAAATTAATTCTCATAATGACTATCTTCAGTTCCAAAGTGATTTAAATATAATTTATGCCTGGTGCTCCAAATGACCCATGTCAATCACTATGTCGAAATGCAAACTGGTTCGCTTCACTCGGAAAAAAAATGACAAGTAACTTATCGTATTTTATTGCCTTTGAACCATTTGACCCTGCTCCTTTTTATAAATACCTCGGCGTAACACTCACAAATTACTAATCAGGAATAACCACATCGAGACTATTACGGAAGGAGCTTCCTGCACTCTGGGGTATATCAAACGAAATCTAAAAGCAGCACCCTCTCACCAACGGAAATTGGCATACGAAGCATTTGCTGGACGACCGAAATTGGAATACGCATCAGAAATTTGGAGCCACATCAAGTTTATCTTATTAGTCATCTAGAGTTCATTCAGAATCGTGCTATAAGATTTATCCGTAATGACTACTACTACCCAACAAATAGTGTTTCCTCTCTTAAACACCAGCTGGGTATTCAAACTCTCAACATAGCGTAAAATGACACGTTTAAGTTCATTTCATCAAGTTTGCCATTCACACCAAACACTCCGTTCTTCACTCCTTCTTTCTCCTAGCAGGTCATCGTCACGTTTGAACCAATCATGCCATGTATCGCGGATCACCGGCCACACTAATTACTTTCACCAATTGTTTTTCCCCGCAGACCATCATAGACTGTAGCGATCTGCCATCTGATATAGTGACCATTGATGACGCCACCTTGTTTCGTAAGGTTATAGTTTCCCATTTTTACTAATGCTCAAATACTTGTATTTTATTCACATCATATTCTTCTGCAATAGTTTCTTGTTTAACGCAGCACTGTTACCTGCAACACCTGATGTTATTATGGTTCTTGTTTATTTTGTGTGTGTATATCCCCTCCCCCTTATGTAATTTCCTTGAGAAAGGGCCCTTAAGGATACAATGAATGAATGATTGAATTCAAAGCTCGAATATTTTAGCACACCTAAATTTCAATTTCTCACACCTACTGAAAAAAAAAAAAATATTATGCGCTTTATACTATCCATATCCCATAATACAATACGGAGGGCCCATATTATATATTATACGGTTTTTTCGTCAATGAAGAGCGAACAGCTAAGTTTGACCATGATTATCTGCCAGACTTTCTCCGTCAGATGGCGTGCAAGTTACATTGCTTTCTTCCACCTGCATTTGATATTTTTTCAGCTATCGATATTTTGATCAAATATAGATGTGGTACACAGCACAGACAATAGTCTTTTTTGTTCTGTGTGTACAATACGCACGTGCAAGAGGCTAGATTTCTATAACCACTTTGAATTATGGAGTGCGTTGATAAAACTACGTAATTTTATGTTTTTTCGTTATATGGGTCATTCATAGGGTATTAGGAATATGGGTCGTATGGGTGCATATGCTACTTTCTTTTCAGTAGGGAGTGCATTGCAAAAAAAAAAAAAAAAAAAACATCAAAAGGTGGCTTTTGAATTTGGTGGTAATATGCTGTTCTAGGTACTCAGAATATAACAAAATCGGCACGTGAACAGCACATATAGCCACCAGAATGATTAAAGGGGCGAAACCGGCAGAAATCCTATCGAAACGCCCTGGTCAAATCACTAACTAACCTAGAAAAAAAAAAAGACTGATGGTCATGTTTAATTTCGTGGCATATGGGAACTCCAAGAAACGATTTGTCGAACTTCAAGTGTGCGCTTGAAGGCCCTGAAGGTTCTTTGGGATAACACGCGCACGCTCCATGTCTTGAGATATAATCAATCCACAATTATTCTTGAACCATGAATTCGGTATAAGATATTTATTCATTACCCCAGTGATCATTCTTAGGGCAACTGGTTTTAGCATAAAGCTGACCTTGAACTGTCAATATGTTTTCTTTAGCAAATGCTGACTTTCTCACGCTCCTTTTGTTATCCTATTGCCAGTTTTAATTTTTTAATTACCGTATCTTTTTTTTCTTATTTTTTCAGTTAAGTGTTGCTTCAAAGAAGGGTTATTTTTATGTTAATTTAATTACCATTAAGTACCCTAACAAAGCCATTACATAAAAAGGAGAAAAAAAAAGGGGGCAATACAGGAGAAAAAGACAGCAACATACATGTGGAGCATTGAAACATTAATAAATTGGCTTCGTTTTCGGAGACAGCTGGCACGCTGAATTATAAACTTTTTTGTTTTATTTAATACAAGTTTACGCAGATAAAAGACGTTTTACGAAATTGCCTAGCACCCTCTATGTCACACGCAAGTTTCACGGCCTAAAGGGGTCGCGCCGGCGCCTATCAAAATCGCTGTCATAGGGGCGATCAACGTGGAACACCAGAACAGCCAGGTTTGAAATGCCCAAGTGATCCAAATTTTGTCAAATATGAGCGTCATTAAACCTTAGCAATATTATTTCATCTAAATGAAACGTTTGCGACAACCTTTATGTTGAAGTCTACCACCCTAGAAGTAGGGAACGTGATTGCTACACCACAGTACCATTATAGCTGGAACTTGAGAATAGGAAACACGAGCTAGCGATGTGAAATGTCGCAAGCGCACGTCTCAGGGAGACTCGGACGACTCCTTGCACATATCTGAAACTATACATAAAGGTAGTCCCTCTGACGCTATATATCTATTCTTTATCGAACACAATTTAAACTTTACTTTTATGAAGTTATACTATAGGCTTATGTAGCAAGGTTGAGATTCATTCGAATGCCACTTAACGATTCGTTTGCAACGCACACTGTTCATAGCATCTCCAGCACTTCTTATAGTTTCTGTGCATTTAGAAAGAGAATTTTCTTCCCGTTCTAGATATTGGTGCGTTTGGCGTGTGCTTTTCTCGCTTGCGGAATCTAGTTCAAGCAACTCTTAGCTTTTGTGAACAGTGAAATGATCCACGTGCGACGGCAGACAGGGCATCTGGCCGCGCTGTCATGTCTCTGCTCGTATGGGCATACACATGGGGTTCTAAGCTTACAAAAGTTACCTTTGCACTCACCCCGCACTCACATGCATGAAACAGGCACCATCCATAACCTCTCGAGTGGCCTCTAGCCCAAATGATAACTGACGATGTAGTGATGCAATCAATGTATGATCAAACTTACTCATTCACAAACCAAATTTAAAGGGGGGGTGCAACGATTTCCGGACTTCGGTCAAAGATTTGTGGAAGTTGCCCTCTGACACTTCTGAAGTAAGGAACAGAAAACCGATTTCGCCCGCGTGTCCTAGTTGTTGCGTAAAAAAAAGATAAATATTGGCATTTCGGGCACCCCTCTACTCACTCCCAGTCTTCAGGGTCACACCTGGTCGCACTCCCAGTGACGTCATTCGGAGTGCCGTGTAGGTTCCCGTGTGCTATCTCGGAGGACGCTTCCTCTCCCTCTCTCTGCTGACATTAGCGGGCGTTATGCTGCAGCTTAGAGCCGAGCGAGGTCACGTAATCTTTTCGCCGTAGTTCCTTCGGCTGCCACTTGGGGCTGCAGGTGGGCGAAAAAGCTCGACTTTTGCTTTGCGATTGTGCAGCGGAATCGCGACATTTTTAATGAAGGAGGTATTTTCTCTATCCTCCGGGACACGATAAACAACGTAAAAATGTCAAGATGCAAAATCTTTTAATCATAAAATCGTTGCACCGCCCCTTTAAAAAGGAAAAATCTCTTGTTTCTCCGGTCTGCGCAGCACACAATAGTGTCCAGTTGACCAACCAGCACTGTCATGAGACGATGAGACTGTAAGAAACCTTCTGTTCTCAGTTTGGTTTTTCAGCAATCCATCCAAGTCAACGATACTTCTCCGGCCATACATCTCGGAGGCGTGGCGCCAGCCCGCTTCTCGCATTTGCATGAAGAAACGCAACCAGCAACGCCGAATGAACGACACGTCGAACCGGCTCCTGACCTACTTTTCAGGGAGGCGCACTCTCGAGAGAGACATAAACTGAGCGGGAGAAGCATTTTCGAGTTTTAAGCGTGACATCGTGTGACGGCAACACTTTTTGGACCTTTCGCGCACAAGTGATGGCCATATTCGCCACGTCTTTTTAGTTCGCTTCGCTTTCGTGCGTGTGCAGGGTTCGCAGTTGCAATGTGACCAAACACGGCTGTATAGAAGAAATGAATGGGTCTATAAATTAGGTGTCTTTTTTTTTATTCGAGCGAATACCACAAACTCTTAGACTATCCAACCAATACTCGCTTTGTGTGAAGTACAAGCAAAATCAGTTCTTGGGAAAAGTTTTTCAATCTAGTCACCGAAAGGATGAAAACGACAGGGTGTTTCTTTCGGATGCCCGGCCTCGAGCAAGCCCTCGTTGCTTTCCGTCGTGCTTTGGCCGCGCGTGCACCCCCGAAGTGTTATCCGCGCGTGCACCTCAAAGGTGTTATCGAAGGCAGGAAGCTCGTGTTGTAGGCGGGACAACTTAAAGACCTCTCTGCCGCTGTCATTCTCGCAGTGATTATAAATGTTAATGTTCCAGAAAATGTGCGACTGACGACAAAAAAAAAAAAAACAAGTTTGAGACTTATTAGGTTTTTGCCTAGCACAAACTAGATCACAATTTAAACGTTTCTTTCCCACGGGATAAACTGGAAACAAAATCTGATCTCGTATCCGCGAATTGGGCAACTCGTAAATGTTCCATGAAAAGGGAGTTTGGTGTTTGCAGATGAGAGGCTTTGCGGTGTTCTAAAAGAACACGAAGAGATAACTTGGTGCCGTCCTGGCAGATGACGAAAAGGTCATCGGGGAACCAATTATGTGCTTAACATTAACCATTCGGTCAGTTGTCACGTGCCCGCAGATGATGTTGTGAAAACAAAGAGCTATCCGGCGTCAGCATAAATAAAACCGAAAACATCTCTCATGTTTCTGATGTCACGTCAAAAGAATCTTGAGAAAAAAAAAAGGGGGGGGGGGGGGGGTTCTTGCGTACACGCAGTGTTCACCGCTGGCACACGCCGCAGTTGAAAACAATACGCCCCATGTGTTCAACAAAATGACGCGAGCGTGCTGTACTGCTTATCAAAAATCACTGGAGGAGCCCAGCCTGTCAGGCCGATACTTTGTCACAGATACACGCTTCGCTGAAACGGTTTCTTATCTGTTCTCTGAGTTCAATTCGTCGGTCGCAACTTGCAAGTCACCGGCAAAAACCGTACCTCGAAATCCATACCCTCTGGCCCAAGCGGGCATGTTACTGACGAAAACAGCCCAGGACATGCTCGTAGCGCCGCCGTATAGTACAGGTCATGATGTATAAAACCCGAGACTGTGGTAAAAGCAGGGAAACTTGGTCGAAGAAGAAAGACAGGGGAAAAGAACGTCTCATCTCAACATCCACCAGCTCGCCTGCGCACTCACTGTTTTTTCATGTATAGTACAGGGCGTTTCAGCTAGCTTGTGCCGAGGCTTAAAAAAGCTGGTGCACGCTACGCGCGTGTCACGCATCTGCAGTACCTATTGAGCAAGTCAGTATATTTTTTGCGATGTGCCCAACTGACCAATAAATACAGAATAATTAGCTAACGTTTTAAACATTAGCTTGTGCTCAAACCCTTCAATAAAAAAGTTGTAGAGCGTGTTGATAGACATATCCAACTGTGTCGTTTCCATCAAGGTATATAGTCTTCTTATGCCTATTTTGCACTAAATAAAACGAGAGATCAAAAAAATAATATTCCACGTGACAAAAAACATTAACATCGCAGTTCGTTCACTGGTAGTCACGTGAAATTTATTTTTAATATCTCGCGGCGCGTTTTTTTTTTTTTTTCTAAAGCAAAAAAAAAACAAAAACCCGATTAGATACAGAAAGGCTGTCTCATTGAAAACGATAAGATGGGATGTTTTTTTAGCACTTCAACTTTTGTATGGTATGATTTATGCGCAAATTAAAGTACAAGAAGTTAGCTAATTAGCCTGCGCTAATTAGCTAGTTTGAAACATCGCAAAAATATATTGTCTTGTTCAAGAGGACTGAATAAGACTGCGTTGGTTGGCGCACCAACTTTTAAGTCTTGACCCAAGTTAGCGGAAACATCCTGTATACGTATATCGTGAAATAATGTACAAAAGACACCATCTTGTGATTGCAAATCCGATTTGACTTTAATTCATCGAATGCCCCCCCCCCCCCCCATCGCACCGAGAAAAACACAAACCCAGCAGCACTTAATTGCACATGTCTCAACATTTCAGGCCGACCAGCGTAACATTTTAACCAAAAATTTGTCGTTTATTTTTTTTTTTCGGACGAAAGTCCTGAAAATTGTAACAGGCTGCTCAACCGTTTACATATCTCTGTACGCAACGCCGGGCTATGTTGCGTACCGTCATTTCTGCAACAATCACAACTCTTGACGTAGTGGCAGTACACAGTGCTGAGACCAGACACTTTGCCTTAACCAAAAACACATTCATATCGCTTAAATAGACATGGAAAATGCTATAAACCCATACAAACATATAGGAAGCACGAATCTCTTGTCACGACCTAGAAGCTTTTCCACACATACAAATACCCTGGTATACATGATGAAGCAAGTAGACACCCCGAACATACAATCTCATTCATTGCCTGTAGTGCAGCTCTGCACGAAGATGGCATAAATTTGTGACGCTATATACTCATGTAGACACGCATTGATACTCGAAGCAGTTTACTCCTCCATGCGCACCTCTTCCAGTGAAACAGTTCCCCCCGTAGTTCAGAGATCCTCGAGATAAAACTATCTGGTCGCATAAAAAAGTTACGGAGGACACAATACGCAAGGTACACTGAAAGCACTTTCTGGCTGAGAGCAAGTCCGATTCTTGGATTTGTAGCTAGAAATTGGGCGGGCACATTGCACCCATATCCTACCCTTGCTAAAAGTTGCCGACCTGCAACGACGCTAAAATGAAAGGAATGATACGTTATTGCTCTACCACCTTCTGCTGGCAGGAAAAAAGGGGCAGCGTTGTTCATTGACAACTTTCAAAAACTAAATTTAAACCAGTGTTTTGTCGTGTTAGTCAATTTATTTATGATTCAAAATTGAATAAGGTGTTGGAATGAGTAGCTCCAACGGTTACGTGCAACGTGGCGCTCCTTTCAGGGCAGTCGTCCTGAAACAGCTACCCATATGTATGCCTTCTTATCAATAACTGAATCCGATTTAACACAGCTAATGAACATTTAAAATATTTAAAGCGCTATGGCATCAGTGTTTACCGTAAAACTTGACGCGACGGCGCGCGTAGTCCGAAACAACGCCACAAGTTTGACCTGTTGGCACGAAGAGCCTGAAGTCTTCATCAAACTGTGCTTGTGTTCGACGTATCAGAGCCAAGCAATCTCTTGCCGTACTCGTCGTCTTCCATTGACTTGGCCAGCTCGTTGATGAAGGCGCGATAATGCACTGGGTTCATGTTCTTGCACAGCATGTACAAGACGAACCAGTCAGACGTGCTGACGCGCTTGGACACCGATTCGAGCATGCGTCTGTCAGCCATCCTAGCGCGGTACCTCAGAATCAGTTCCCTGACCTTGGGGAGAGCGATCGTGATGACCCGGTAGCCCAGCTCCACTCCCGTTAGGAACGCTAGGATGACCCACCAGAACCAGAGGAAGATGTAGATCTTCTCGTTGATGATGTTCTGGGCCAGCAGACAGAGAGCGTCATGCTTCATCACGTCGCCTGAGCTGCCGAACAGATGGAACGAGCACTTGGTCATCCTAGGGAAAGCCCAGACCATCGGGTCATTCCGCTGATCGGGGTCAATCTCATGATGCTTTAACACGTCCGTGCCGAATGTGGTGAACATGTTGCCGAGAAAAGCATCGGTCAGCAAGATCTGCCCGACGACGTTGACAAAGTTCAGCACCTCGCTGGTGACGTACACAAAGAAGTACTTCTGGTGCATGTTGAGGTGGTTGCGCATGTAGCGCGCAATGGCCTCTGTCTTTTGGCAGACGTCCGTGCTCTCTTTTATCGGACAGTCCAGGTCTTGGACGAGGCTCCGAATGAGCCCCTGCTCGTAGCACTTCCACAGGTAGCGAGGCACGTAGAAGCATCCGGCTTGCAGAAAGAGCACCATGCAGACCCACTGATAGTAGCCGTAGTAGCGCCGGTGCTCGTCCGGAGTGTACTTCTGGATGCCCGGGTGCGGGACGCCATCGACGCCCACTGTAGCGTTGAAGGCGGCCGGGATATTGAAGGTCGAGTGGATCCAACAGAACGTGCGGATGACGTTGGCGGGAACCGAGTCGTGGTTGATGCAGTCGATTGGGTCCCCGAAGTACTGGGCGCTGGTCACCAGAATGCTGAACATGAGCAGCAACAGCGACGTCGCCTTGTAGTGTAGCCTGAAGATCTGGTTGTCCAACACGATGCGGTTGATCTTCACCGCACGGTGGAGCGGGGCCACCAGCATGTAAAACATGGCTCCTGTTTGGTGCTTGTCGGTCGCTCACGGCAGAAGCTCGATCTCTTGTCAAAATGGTAACGGAGTTCGGGAGGCACCTCACGTGACCATCATCGGGGCCTCTTCGGCTCGGCGGCCATTCCTTGTGTGGACCGTTGCAAGACTGACCGCGTCCCGGATCAGACCGTCCGCGACTGCCGCGTCCCGCGCAGCAGCGAATGCGACTGAGAACCGGTCCCCGCTTGCCCCGTCCGTGCCGGTCGCTTGCAATCCAACCCCTCGGAAAAAAGGAAGTGGGCGAGTGAAACCACTTTGAAGCAGACACAATCAAAAAGGGGCGGGAAGGAGAACAGACTATCCTGCTGCGGGGGCCACCGTACGCTGACGTAGCAGTTGCGCGTACCGAAGGGCTCGTGGGTTCGCGATGACGACGGGAAATGGCCGGGGACAACGTCATCTCCGGTTTAGTTTGCCATTTTTCTACGTGTCTTTGTGTTCAACGAGTTGTGCGAGAGGAGAGACAGAGAGAAAGAAAAGGCTCGGATTGGGAATGCGGCCGCGAATTAAATGGTTTGTGTTGTCAGATACCTCGAACGCGACGAACAATGTAGCAGTTATGTTCGCCCTCCACGTGGTTCCTCGCGAAAAGAGGGCTACTCTGTAAACAGTGAGGTTCTAAAACAAAAACGTCGTGAAAAAATCTTTTTTTTTTTTTTTGCATGTTTCTTCAGGATATGCGTTAAAGGTATCTGTCACCACGAGCGGCTCGGCGACATGCGCTTCCCGGCAAAAATATTGCTGTCGTTCTTCTCACGATATTTCAATCCCGTAACAAGAATCACGCAGCGCGAGAAACTTATGAAAATGCAGACTTCCACGACCTTGTTTGGAAAGTTAAAGTAAAAAGCGGATGTCGGTACTCTTGCCTCTTGTTTGTGTCAGAAAGTTTCGAAATGTTTCACAGAAAATATTTACGCACACATTCTCGTAGGAAACACCGTCACTTAGATTGACTCACGCTCGGAAGATGAGGCACCCACAACAAGCGACATTGGTGCAGAGGCAAACGAGAAAGCTGGATGACTAGAATTTCAAGTCTATAAGAGTTAGCTCCGTAGATTTCTAGTTTTCAAAACGGCATGGTTAAAAAAAAAGAAACCACTATTGGTACAGTAATATCTTCATATTATTGTAAGCACAATTTGTTAAAGAAAGAGTTATATAGACACGTCACCCAAGAACTAAATTATCAAGTGAAAAAATAGTGAAATGGGTAATTACCGCTACCCCCCCACCAAACGTTTCTCAAACTAAACATCTGATCCGCAAACAGGTCAAAGGTTTGCGCGACGAGTTATGGAAAGTCACTACCAACTTTAAAAATGTAGCGGTTTTCTTTTTTTCTTCGTTCTTTTAATTATTAACACTTTAGAAACCCGAGAAAAATGTACACATTTTCTGGCAGCATATAAGTTAGTGTTGAATGACGTAAACCGGACATACTTTCGCACCAGCGTTAGAGCACTACATATTTTGGTGCGTCATTATGATTGCGAAAACCCACCTATCGCTTCCTATTGCAATTATCGTTTCCAAGAAGAGTTTAGTGCATTGATTGTGCCTGTGTGCACAGTCAGTTTTCTTTACCATGCGAGTTTTTAAACAGCAGTGCTGTCCAGCAAATGAAAACGGGTGTCAAAGAAACTGAAATCCTTTTACCAAACGACATGAAATCGCATCATTATGTCATCTGATCTAAACTAGAGTGTCTCAAAGCGTCATGGTTGGTCACCTGCATGACCACGGCCATCTTAACTTTTGTTTGTTTTATTGTCCTCATCTTTATATTCCGCTTGACACGCGACACAATAAAAAAAAAAAAAAACACGGTCACGAACATCTAATTGTGTAAAAATAAAATTTCCAAGCGGGTTATTGAAAGTGAACAATAGACATTCGCAGCCTTGACTCAAATACCCCGTGCGTCCGTCTCCGCATTACGAACGTTGCAATCGCTCGGTAGATGGAAACCCGCCTCGGCACAACAATCGCACAAGGAGTAATTTGCAGTGTCGACCTCCGCGATTCAATGGAGAAGTATTTGCGTAGGAAAGTGACGCGACGCCGCCGAACTCGAAATGGTCCCGGCGGCTTCGCAATGCATGGATCGACTATTGGCCTTGCGAGGCGTGTGCGATTATCAAAACGGGCCAAAAGGTTCGCTATCCGCAACTCCAGAGAAGGGCACGCCACATAGCGGAAAAGTTGTGAAGGAGAGAAGCGGTCGGCCATTGCCTATCCAGGTGTGCAGCGAAAACTGGCATGGCCTGGCGGCTGCAATGTGAAGTAGGGGAAAGGGGATTAAATGAAGGAGGTTGGAGGTGCGACTACAACCATGTGACTTGTGCTAAAATGCGCTGTCCGGAGGGAGAGACGAAGGGAAGTAAAAGTTATTTTCTCGAGGCAGGCTGATTCCCGGTAACCGCGGTGCTTCTATTGACAGAAAATCACGCTCCTTACAGAAATCAACTCGCCAGAAAATGTAGCTAAGTTTCAACATACATCTGTTTTTAAAAGTAGTATTTTCTAATCTTGCATTATATTTTTTCTTACTTAAATTTCTTTTCTTGCAGGGGTCCTTGCATTGTGTGGAGTTCTGACAACACCGAGGCAACCATAAAGCTATTCAAGAATGGCGTGTGCTCAATACATATCTGGCCAAACACCCATCATTTCTATCCGCTTCTTCGTGTTACAAACGGATTAAGCAATATATCCATGAAAGTAATTTCTTCTTGCCACAAATCAAAAAATGACTGTATTGGTTTATTTGATTTGCATGCAGTGCTGTGGCCCCCTGACTGTTAAAAACGAAAGGACTGATACTGAAAATTTAGGAAAGCGGTATAGTGAAGAGCTGCGTCAGAAATCGTTTAACGGGTTAAAAAACGACCGATGGAATTCTAAAAAACACCAACAAAAGAACACCATCATAGAACTTTTGTAGCGTACGCTACAAAAGCGCATAAGTGTAATTTTCACGTTTTTTTTTTTTAACTCAAACCTGTAAGGCTTGAAAAAAAAAAAAAAACTGTATATATATGTTTGTGCCACCATCAGCAGTTGTATAACTACTTTAATACTATGGTTACTTCAATTTTACTGCCACTTTCCACATAATGAATGAGTAGGCTGTTGCGGGAGATACACGCCAAAACTCCAATAAAACAGTTGCACCAAACTGGCCGAATTGAAGAGCAGAGGGAGAAGATTAATCGAACACTTAATTATGCCCAAACTATTACCTTGTAAAACTATACATCACCTTCGCACTAAATACCTTATAAATAGGGCTCCGTGTTTTCGGAGTTTATTTTTCGTGAAATTCGGAGGTTGTTTTTCAGAGTTTATGTTTAGCGAAAATTCGGTGTTTATTTTTCGTAAATCCCCAATTCTCCGAAAATCAGAGATTAATTTCGCTGTGTTTACTATTAAAAAAATAATAAATAATAACCGGATGCAAACGTATGCCAGGTAAAAAATAAAACGCGCTTGTATCAATTAAGATTTCTTCAGTTGAATTTTGCGTTGATGTCGTTGGCAATACTAATTTGTCCCACGACAAAAGTCGCACACAAGTGTGGCTTCGATAAACGTCAATAACTTAAAATCAATAAACTGCCGGAGGTAGCCGCAAAGAAGCTCGTAGTTATCCCATCAATCTATCCCGCGGCCGCGCGAGGTGGAGTGGTTAAGGATGTAATAGAGAAGCTTGAACTGCCCCTCCTCCCTATTTTATACAATCTCTATGGTCCATAGCTTTCACTGTTACCCCCAGAAACATACCCTCTCCTTTCTCTAAATCCCAAATCCCATGGCCCAAACTGGAAACCAAAAGAGTGGCTTTTGTTGTGACACGAATGGTACGATGACCTGTTTCCCTGAACCAACCTTGACGAGACGAGCCGTAAGACCCCCTTATGACAACGGTCAGAGGCTTGAAAGATAATTATGATGTCACTTTCCCTGGACCATTGATCCTGCGCTGCTCAAATTGTAAAAAGAAAATACTTTTTCTTTTTTTGCTGTGTTTGTGTGTGTGTGTGTGGGGGGGGGGGGGGGTGGCAGGGGCACATAACAATTTGGTGTTTATCGGATAAATCCGAACTGAGAAGTATTTTACCGGCAGGTGTTTTTCAGAGTTTTTCGGATTTATCCGAAAACACGGAGCCCTACTTATAAATCAGGAAAACAGTTTTGTCCGTACTGTTCACCACCTCTTTTCATTTTCAGTAAAAACATTTGACTGCCGAACGAGCAGCGAACAGGCAATAGACAAAACGGTACATTGACCGGCAAAAGTTTATTTCGCACGCGGAAGACTTGAATTTAAAAAAAAATAAGCGAGATCGAATATCTCGGAATTGAGACCTGTGAGATAACACATTAACCGAGTGTAATTTTTTTTCATGTTTTTATTTTTGCTCGTTTTCACGGGAAACCTCTGGAATGCTGTTAACCCGACATTTGAGCATTAATGGACACTCTATCCGCAAAGATGTGAAGAAAACTACACAAGATTCATTCAACGATGCTGTTACAAAACGTCCCAATTTGAAATAGGAGGCTCTAGAAATGCGCTCTTTGCAACCTCCCAATGCACTCTCATGTAAAGTTGCCACCTTGCAAGAAACATCATTTTTCCTCTTTTTTTTTCCATCAAGATGTGGTAAACGTATGCGCTCATATTCCCCCCCCCCCCCCCCCCCCCCCCCGCCAGCGTTATACAAGAAACGGTGAATACTCCGACAGCCAGGCCACTGCACGCATGGTAATGCGGCGACAAGGCGAAATCAGCATATCACTTTGCATTTTCACTCGCAACCTTTCCTTTTCGTACCAGATAGATAACGATCGCGGCGCTGGAGGCGCCAACGGGTTACAAATCCACACGCGGAAGACACTTGCGGGGGTAACACCAGCCCCCGTGGGGTCCGGGTGTTCTTCCGTGAGAACAATCCTTGATATCAGAGCTGCTGCCGGTCCTGCATGCTGCGAGCACGGTGGCTGCGAGCAACGTTCTCTATTTCACACGTGCGCTCCCATTACGACGCAGCGTAGAGTCGCAGCAAAGCGCCTATCTTTTCTATTTTGATATGTACTTGTACCTGATACAATCGCTTTATGTCAAAGCAGTGCACCTTGGAGCTCTTGCGTTTCACGGGGCGCCATTGTTCTTGTTTCTGGATTTGTATGTTGGACTAGTGGCACGCTTATTTTAAAATATTTGAAACAAAAAGAAAAATATTTATATTGCGAGAGAAACTGGCCTTTTGGGAAAAATTCCTTTGAAAAAACGGGTTCGAGAGAACTCGGTGTCGACCCAATCATAAAACAACAATAAAAAATATGGAGCGCAACCGGTGCAAATAACTAATTAGCGCTTGCAAAGAAGGATACGTCTAAACATTTGGCCATTATCACAATTTCACAGTATTTAGTCATGTCTACAGTCTTTGAGAGCCAACGGGCACTTCGTATGGCTCAGGTCATGTACATGGTTGGTCGGGCTGGCAGCGTGGTTTGCTCCACAATGTGCCCGTTATTCTGCAGACGGACCTGGTGAGAGCCGAGCTCATAAACGGTGACTTTAACGTGTCTCCAACAGGTGTGCTTACTGCATGCCTATTTTATCGGCTCTATGTTCTTCTAGCGACGTCACGGTAGGTCATCATCTCAGATCGCTGCGACATAGGTGGAGCTGTTGGGACGTTCAACAGATCTGCGACCGCTGTGACTGATTCATTGCGTCTATCTTTGCCTGTTTCGTGTATGTGAGAACTTCACTGGGTGCTTGTAAATTTAACGCCTGTAAAAAAAAAAAAAAAATCTCTGAGGTGGTGTTGTAACACTTTTAGGGCGTTAGCCCTGGGACAAGCCGATTTACATCCTTAATTAAAGGGGTACTCCGTCGTTTTCGTCATAGTTTCTTTGACTGAAAAATTTGCTAAACACAAACAAACATTGCTGAAATAATAACCCAAATATTGGGGCAAAATAATTTTTTTTTCGTAAAGTTATTGAATTTATAATTTTGGTCCTCACCATGTTTTTTTCAAAGTGAAAATCTCTACTGGCAATAATGAAAAAGTGACGTCAGGGGAAGGAAAGGGTTCACTCTTTGGACAGTAGACCTTGTTCCCCACTGACTACAAGCAATTTCATGCTGTCAAAGGAATGCCATGAAAGCTCGCTCCAGTACTCGCGCTGCAGCGCAGAACACATGCTCGGCATAGTTAATTTCTAGACTGCCGACTCGACCTGTAAGCCTGCCTTCCCTGACGTCAGGTCACTGAAAAGCGCGGGAATATTTGAATGTTGGTTTTGGCATCACTATCCCTTGCCGATTTCACAATAACTATTCTGAATTTCGCGATACTAAACAGCAAACCGGAAAGAGTAAAAGCCGGTGATTCCGAAAGTATAGTTAGTTGGGGTGGCTCGAAAAATCACCGGAGTACCCTTTCAAGGGTGTAAAATTGCTTAGTGTGAATAGCACAAGGTTGGTGCGCACGGACATTCTCAGAAACAAAAACGCCAACTCAACTTTTTTTTTTTGTGTGTGTGTGGCGGGGGGGGGGGGGGGGATATTAGATACAAAGACGCATCTGTATCTACAGTAACTAGAGACAAAGGCATTCCAACCAGAGCTTTGTTCTCTGACGCGCCCCGCGTGCTCTCATCTCCGTCTTTATCTCAGTTTCACACGGTACCGTTTGCCTACGTTGCGTTATAATACGAAGTCTTACGTCTTCTTACATGGAAAGTCACCGAGACATCCATGCTTCGTATTAATTAGGCCTGTCCTCAACCAATTCAATCAGTAACTTTGCACGCGACATATGTAACACGGATGTTTTGGCAACTCACAACGTCAGGTAAGAAAACGTAAGCAAACGCTCATGTGTGAATTGGCCTTGAGAGTATGCACAGGAGCGCGTTGTCCGAAGATCCAAGATGGCGTTAGCGGAGGAGGCGAGCAGACACGGCGGGCGTTCTTGCGCTGTGCAGAGACGCGGAGGTCCCGCGGGAGACGAACACAGGCGAGAACTCGTCCGGCCAGTTCCGAACGGTGCCACAGCGTGCCAGCCTCGCGTCCCCGCAGGTTGCCGCAGCACGCTTGCCGAGAAGGTTCACTCACACCGGGAGCAGCGCGCGAGGCGCGTCGTCGTCGCCACCGCCGGCCTACCCCCCGCGCACCGTCGCTTCTCGCACTTCAGAAGCGCCGCGGTCCTGGTCACTCGCAACCCCTTCGCGGCGCATTTGAATGAAACTAACTGAGCGAGCTTGTAACCGTGCCACGGAAAGAACCTATCCAGGCATTTCGTGTCTTTTCGTCTCTCCTTGTCTCAAATAAATTAGACGAAAAAAAGATACGCGCTCAGGACCAACATTACTTAGGAAATCAGGACCAGGGAATGACCTCCTCTTTCTCCACGGGACGTCATCACAGTCGGCTGGCACCAACTCAGAAATATACCTGCCACGTAAACTATCTTGGGTACTGGTTGGCCACTAAGTTTCGATTTCGATTGACCAACCTCACTTCACAACGTCCCGTCACGATCAAATACAATGCGTGCATTTTTATATTTGCAACTCTCCTTAGACTTAAAATCCTCGCAGGTTTTGCCTTCCGGTATACGGAGGGAACGCTAGGGCAGGTTTTTTCGAGCTACCGACGGGCCGGAGTTTGTGCTCAGGTAAACACAGGACGACTATGGCGCATGGAAGAAGTATACTGGGCCGGTCATCCTGTTCCATTGGCTCCTCAATGCCATAGACTTCTTAAATTATCCGTAATCCATGAGGGTCATGCTGACTCTGGAGTGGTGGCCAGGCCGCCAAGAAAGGCATGGGATGCGGCAGGTCTTATTTTTACTCCTCGCCGAGCTTAGACAGGGCCTTACGGTCGCTGGAGGTTTGTGTTTCCACAGGGGCTCTCACAAAAAATAAACGGTGTGCAAAGCAAGCGAGCGCTAGCTTTGTTTTTACGCTCTGCTGGGAAGCAGTACTTCGTCACGGTGCGATGGGAACCGAAACCATGCCACTCCTCTCCATGGCCAACCGGGTCCACTCCCTTCACTCTTAAATGGGCGCTCAAGTGGATTCTGAGATCGTCTATTTACGATGATAATTCAATCTACAGGCTTTAAGCCTTCTAAAATCCCAAAAATCACATTCATGGGCGGGCGATTTCCCCGTTAAAATCTATACAAAGACCCCGAAACGCCCTTCTTTCTGCGCCTCAAAGCAGACATCTTGCAGGGGGCGCCGTCCGGCGGCGTTTTCAAACAATACTCTCTGTATTACATCTCTTACATCCAAACATTTGACGTTTTTGTCAAGCTATAATGGATAACGAGCATAAAAAGAGCACTAATAGTAACGTTTGGAATCTCCACGCATTTAACTATTTTCATTGGTCACATTTTATGGAGGTTGTGGGACCCGAGGATGGGCCCCCAACAGCAAATATAGTGCCCGTGTTTTTCTTGATACTCCGTTCATCCTCAAGCTGAAACTAGAAGCTCCGCCTATACCGCGAGCTCGCTGGCTTCCGCAGTGTTTGGTTGCGCGTGCCTGCGTGTTCACACTTGTGTTAGCAAGGGCAGAAAGCTCGCGCTGAAGCCGGAGCTCCTAGTCTGAGCTTAAAGGGGCGATGCAACAATTTTTGTACTTTGCGCAAATACCGCTTAGAACGGATCCCTGACGTTAATGACCTATGAAATACGCGTTCGTTTTTCACCCCACGCAATAGAAGTTCCAGTAAAAAATTAAAGAAAAACGAGCAGCGTTCACCCCCTCAACTCGCAGCCAGAACAAGCGGACACGTGATCTGGAGCCGATTATATGCCGCCAAGGTTAATCATAGCCACGCGCTGGGGTCGGCAAAGCACGGGACACGCGCTGAGTTCAGATATTGTTATGGCTCGGCTATTGTCGTCGTTGCAGCGATTGGACACGGGCCACTACCCGAATGTTTCTCGAGCTAGTAATTATCACGAGCCCAAATCGAGTGCCCACGCAATGCTCGGGTCCAATCTATGAACCGCATTCAAATATCGTCATTGGGGTGTGCTGCGATCCCCACGTTACGTCATCAAATTTTGCAAAGGAAAGATTGAATGAAAATGATCGTTTTTGTCCTTGAAATTACACTGCATCAAAGGAGTTTCTTGGCCAGTGGCGTTGCGTGCGAGTATCCATAAGTCCCACTAGTGCCCGTAAGCTCCTGTAAAGTGTAAAACATTCCAATTGAATATCGTTGCACCGCTCCTTTAAGGGTGAACGGAGTATAGGACGTCTTGCCATCTAGAATTGTTCATTTTTATTGACTAAAGCCCAACAAACAATATCCTATCAAAATCAAGCTTCTACAAAAGGCACTTCAGTGCTCCTTTAAAGGGATACTGCAGCCAATGCCGCAAGCATGAGAGCATGAGGCCTTGGCTTTGAAAGGTTCCGCAGAACGAGAGCTCCCGCAAGAAAGGCATGTCTCAAAACGAGAAGCGCGGGCAAGCTTGAGCTTGTAGCTTCGGCTGCAGTCGGAGTACTATCGGAAACAATATGAGCGTGAACGCGCCTCCGCTTGTCTCCGCGGAGGCGCGTTCACGCTCATGTTGTTTCAGATAGTACATAGTGCAACGAGCGCAGTGTTGCGTGCATTCATTTTTTGGAAGTAGTCCATTGGACCCGAACCTGATGCCGAGCGTCCTACTACGCGTTGATTGGGCACAGGGTCGAGCCGAACGCAAACGCAGCCCTCATGTCCAATCTGTGTCTTCGCTCAATCTCCCTGTAATTACGTCAAAACTCCAGTGCACATGTTTTGGCTATACTCTAAAAGTAATGTTGTCGTGCCCCGGTAAAAAAAAAAAAAAAAGTTTTTTTTGTTATATTTATTGCTACTAATTACTACTATACTTACCACTATTGTGGCAAATCTAATTCGAACGAAAAAGCGTCGACATCAAAATTCAGACTGCATCTTACAGTGCAATCATCTTACAGTGCAACCTCGCGTGTTGTTTAAAAAGAAAAGCATATCGTATAATTGTTTTGTTGTAGATCATGCCTCTTTTTTTCATTTTGTATACATTAGCGAGTGCACACAACCAGTTCCGTCGGGTATGATAACATCTTAAATATATTTTTTAGAGCAATGTATTTTACTATCTGTATGTCTCTCTTAAAGTTAGACGCCAAAAACAACGAGGATACAAGAAGAGATGCAGACTGAACGAGGAGTACTTTCAACTAAACTTTATTTTAAAAACACACACACACACCAACGCGACCACAGGATGAGGTATGTACACATGCGCATGGGAAATGCCAAGTGGCCGTCTGGCCACTTGGCCGTACATTGTTATCGCTGTAAGTGTAACCCACATTTTAATGAAACAAATATTCTGGGAAGCGACGCAACAAACATTGAGCGCGAAATTCTGGAGGCCTTCAAGATAAGATCCTATGGCACCGATGTCCGTATCAGTGCCACCTCGTTATCCCTGAGAGATAAGGAATATTCATATCTTAGAAATGAACGTGTCACATAGCAATGCGTGCTAGTTTTCGCCACTTCTGTATCTGCACGGTGAATGCAAAATATTTCCCATGTGCATGTGTGCCTCATTTTGTGCTCGCGTTTGTGTTTGTGTGTGTGTGTGTGGCGGGGGTGGGGGGGGGGGGGGGGTTTAAAATAAAGTTTAGTTTAAAGTATGCTTCGTCCAGTCTGCATCTCTTCCTGTGTCCTCGTTGTTTCTGGCGTCTAACTTCAAGAATGGACAACCAACTAGCCCAACTCGCCGTCTTAATTTTTTATGTCTCCCCAGCAAAATGTATTACTGCATTTGTATTTCCGAATTCTTTTTTTTTTATTTTTCAAATGTATTTCTGCTACGTATCGCGATACAGGTTTATAATTATATTTCGGTATCAGCGTTTTAGAAGGCTTTGCAATGTATCCCGGTATTTATATTTGTAAATAATTTTTACAGTATCGCTGCCTAATTATGTTTATTGTGCACGTACTGCTCCCCAAACGTAACGCCGCCACGAGATGGTTGGTTTCTGGCACAATCATTGTGCCTATTCCTGCGCTTACCGGTTAAAACTATGTGACGCGTTGATCACAACCGAGCCCGGGGAAGGCATTCCAGCTGCTGCAGTGATAAATTTAATTTTGAGAAGCCGGCAATATATCAATATTTGGGTAACTGAATGGCGGACTTACATTTAAAAAAGTATACTGTCCAGTGTACCATGAAGGTTCCTTTCGGTTGACGGCAAAACATACACAAAGTAAACGCTTAAAAAGTAAGAATCAACAAAAAAAAACAGCGTTATATCAAAGGCACGGAAAAACAGTATAAACAATGGGTCAGGAAAACGAACTTGAGGAGATGTACTAGTGAAAACGGTTTTGACAATTGTATCAGTTTTCGTAAGAGTGACTTACCTCTCTCGGAAAGCGTACTCTTCATTAGCCAGTGTAGAAAAAGTACAGCCCTATACAAAATCAAGTTGTTAAAGCGTAGTTAGGAGGAAAGTTTATGAGTTGTCAGTTCATGGCAAAACTACGTGAGAAGTGTGCGAACGAAGGGAGTTTTATAATTGACTTCGCCGACTGGGAGATAAGTGACAGAGCAACGATCCTGTAGACTCGTCGACAAGAAGTACGTCACAAGACTTAGCAAGCAGTCCTGTCAAAACGTTGATCGACCTAAACATAGCTGAAACAAGACTTTCGTGAGTGTTGCCGTGCCAATACTCTGACAATTCAGTATCATCAACTATCAACGCCTCTCTTGTCAGAGGATACGCGTGTTTAGTTGTCTGTGTAAGTGCCTATATGCATTTTTGTGTCCTAATATGTCATTGTATGCGTTAATTTGGACATGTTGGGGCAGACATTAATCATGATATGACTCTTTTGTAGTTACTTGAACGCTGTGAGCACTTAATTTGATGAGCGATGCGCATATATTATCGGGGTGCTCAAGGCGTTGGTGCTCATGACTGTTTCATAAATTGGTCCTTTCTTTGTGTTTTTATTCAACTATAGGTTCGTACCAAAATGCCTGTGCCCCTCTTACTTAGGTTTTCGGCCGGCAATATGTTTAAAACGTATGTATTAATAATAATATAGAATAGCGTCAGTGCACCAACAACTGATTTTCTGTTTCCAGCAGTGAATAGCAGCACCAAAAGAAAAGCCTGTAAGAGTTTTTGAAAGTGTTGCAGAGCCTTGTGGGCTTACCCGCGGGCTTCGAGTTATGCCGTCACATCTTTTGCTACCAATTTTAATAATGGTACTACCAGGTTTACCTACAAAATGATAGAAAGCAAAACGCATGCTGTTTTGGAACACCAAAGGCGGCATCTGTAGCTCATCATAAAATATATCGGGTTCTTCTTAGCCCTAAGTGTTAATGACAAGGCGGTGGCCTTTCTTTTGTTTATGGATGTTTCCGAATTGAATAGAGCATGTCATAACTGGTAGCTAAAAAAACAACAGCAATAGCCTTCATAATAATTTCGAGCTATATATTTTGTCCAGTTCGCTGTAGAACTAGGACCTCATAGAAAAATAAGAAAATGAGCGAACGATAGCCTAACTTGACGCCAGACATAGAACAGCATGCCATTTTTCTCATATGTAAAACGTGCACGATTTCCGTTTAATGAATACGTACAAATTTTACGATCACAATCTTATTTCAGCCGGGGTTGGAATTAGCAATCCTGCACAACCGCTCTCCGCGGTACTAACGATAAAAATACAACAAAGTCAAAGTCTGCATCGGACCATCTACAGTGATTGGCTCACCCACGGGACGACCTTCTCAATCAAACAAAGTTATTTTTAAATTTCGTCACGGCCGTAGGCTGCCTGCTTTCCACATCGTTCCCCCCTGCATTGTGCCACTCAATTCATCAGCAAACGTCAGACCTCCTAGCCTGATTTTCTTTTTAAACTCGGCATCTCTCGTCATCTCTGGGTTGACGCCAGCGACATGTCCCGTCCACAGCCCCGGGCCAAATGGTCCTGTCAGGGTCCAGTTGACTCTGGTTTGCCCAAGGCCCATCTTTTCAGGCGGGCACGTCATGGCAACTGGGTGGTCTCCTTGTACGCGGTGGCACAGCTGGATGCCCCGACATGACCCGCCCAGTTACATCGTTTGACGCCGAGAAACGACCTCACAATGTCGGTTCCGAGACCACAATGCTCGTCGGTTGTCCGCACTCTCTCTCGGCGCTCGCAGGAGAGGTCCGACAATCGACGTGACTCTCAGCATAACCGTGGCTGCCAAGCCTCCTCGCGAGCAAAGTGGCATAAAGGGTTTAACCTTGTGGCTTCGTCCGGCGATGTGGAGAGGCAAGAAATGCTTGGCTCTGCGAAACCCCCACTGCAGTTTTTATCGTATAAGATGAGGCAATTTTTGGGCTTGAAGCCCGCTGAGTAAACACCTTTGTTGTGCAGAGTGGCTTCTGTTGGTTTAGTTGACAGCGTGATGTGCCAAGAGATGGATGTGAAAACAGTGGCGAGGCGTCTGTAAAAAAGAACAACAAAAAACTTCGCTTTGATTGATTTTTTGATGTACGCATAACTCGCTGTCCTTCGCAGGATTTGGTCTGCTCTCAACAGTGCTAATAATACTGTTTTTGCGAGAGCGACAAATTCAATTTTGACGCAGTGAAGCCCATCTCGGACGCGTTATTCTTATCGCGCGTCTAAGTTGGTTCTGAAACGTTGGCTTCGAAACCTTGGATGATTTCGTCAAGCTGGCTTTGAAAAGTTGGGCTCCCTCATATTTCGGATTGGCTAGTGGTGGCTTCTTTTATTCTAATTTTATCAGCACCTCTAAGAGCATAGCACCAACAATTATGACTATTGACTCATGCAACCCCAAAAGTCACTTTTGTGAATCCCCATGGCACATCTCGGGAGTGACCTGGCCAGGCCGCCCGCGTGATTTGGGATACTTCAAGCTCTTCGGGAAAAAGGACTTCGTTACAATTTGTTGTGGCGCTTCGGGATACTAAAGTTTTCAGGTCTTATGATGGCACCGACACTAACATGGAGGGCTCACCCGGCAGATGACGAACGGGACTAAATCCCCACGCGACTAAGACCGCTTAGTTGAGTCAAAGAAAAATTGGGAGTGTTTCACGGGCCAAACTAACGAAGGGCGTCTCGTACGCCCCAGCGAAGGACTGATGATTAATTTGGACCACCTGGGGATCCTTTGACATGCAATCAAAAGCTCGGTTACACGGCGCTTTCTCTGTAAAAGGGCCTCTGTCAATTTGCGGGCATCTCGGCTAGGATCCGAACCCGCCACCTAGGGATGCTTGGGCAGGTGTTTGCTTCGGAGTCACTGAGGCGGCAGACCGCTTAGTTTTTCGGTAGCCTTGTCACATACCGGTCGACGGAGTGACTTTTTGGGACCATGCTGACATATCGCAAGCTGAAACTGTAGAAATCTGAAATTCTAAAGACGAATTCAAAGATACCTTCCACGTAACTTATGGGGGAATACTTCGCGTTTTTTGTGGCTCAGTAAACCAATGGCAGAGATCTAACCGAACATTTTAACGTTTTTGTGTACGTAAATGTGGGTTGTGATGTCAGTCCCTTCTCTTCATGAGAACAAAAATAATTTTAACTTAAACTTGCAAATGACGATTTAGAAACTGAATAGAAAACAAATGCCCAACATATAAGGCATTCATTTTTGAAGCAAGTACAAATAAAAGTAAACCATAGTAACTGGAAATGAGCGCCAAAGGAACGGGGACAGGTGAAGAGGAAAACAAATTTGAAGCCCCGTGTTGTCGTTCACTTCTTCACCTGTCCCCGTTCCTTTGGCGCTTATTTCCAGTCATGAACCAACAAGCCCAGCTAAACACTTTGTTAAACCGTAGTATTTTAAGATATTTTTTGTTATTGTTGTTTAACAGTGAAGCTTAAACCGAGTTGCTTTATTTGCAATGTATCGTCGGAAATCCGCTTGGCTCTTGCGCAAAACGTAATCTATCCGTCAGCCGTCCGCCGCCCATCAAACAAGTCTTGTTCATAAACGAGGTCAGTGGGACACGCAGGACAACCCGAGACAGCTAAAAGGGCGGGAGCCGCGTTGCCGCTAACTCAGCCGTCCGACTGCGCGAAAACGCACAAAAGAAACAACCCCACTGCCGTTTAAAAATAACGTTGGCATCATTTCTAGCCAGAAGATCGATTAAGAATACGCATAACTGCGCCAACCTTCTCGCAACAAACCTTGGAGCCAGAAAAACATTTTGTCTTGCTTCTCAGTTATCTCAGAAGAAGACGACAAAGACACCGCAGCAGCGACCGAGCAGAACCTTCCGCGTACCAACTAGAATAACCAGTCTAGTGCTTGCATACATTACTACGTGCAAAGGCGCCGGAACAGCTTAGCGCTGAGGATGGGTATTCTACTTTGCAAACGAGCTCGGTTACAAAAGTTTCGAACGTTGTTTCTAAAGCGAATAGTTCCAAACGATTAGGCAAAACAAAAATAAAAAACACATACACATTACAAGGAAAAAAAAAAGAAAAGCGTGTGGATATTTGACGAATATCTGGTATATAGAAGATCTTGGACCGTTGCCGCTTCGCATATGAGTTCACGGCTGTTAGGAGTACTGCCTATTCAGCGCATCGTGCAAGAAAAAGTTAGCGTTGACTGCACCCAGAGAGCTTGGAACCCAGCCAAGCTGCCAGCGGCTCAGCGATAAACACCGGATGAAATGCTATCTCCCCGGCAGCGAGCGAGGCAGGGGGTTATCGCTGCCGCAGGACAGCAGCCAACACTGGAGGATTTGTGCACGTGGGGTGTGGATGTTCGAATGCGGTCGCCCGCACGTACGGAGCTAAGGTCCGATCCTCCACAAACCTCAAATGTTCTCCCGCAGAATGCAAATTTTGCGCACATACGGTCTCCCAAAAACGCCGTTTTCTTTTTTTTTTCTTTTTCTTCTTTTATTGGGGCCGTGTTTTAATGGCAACTGTCAAGATGACGTTTCATAAAATAAAGCGAGGAATCCTTGGCTCAATCCCTACCCCTGCACGTTTTGATGTGAATGAATATCGCACCAGCGTGAGGCCCTGTATCTGCACAGCGTGATGCACTTTAAAGACCCCAGGCTAGCATGTATCACCGCACTGGCTAGATTTCTAACCTGTTCGCGACTCCAGCGACCCATAGGGGACGCAACTATCGGGCAAATATGGCGGTCGAATCGAGGTCGTGCCGTGCCATGTGCCAGCTCAACGCACAACGCTGGGACACCAGCAAGTAAGAATTGGACTCAAAATTGGTTCACCCGCGTTTTATCTTCCACGTTTCGAACCTGCAGCGATGTGTTGGGGTAAGCGAACTTCCAGAGGCTAGACTTTCTTCGAGGAAACGAGGAAAGGACTGCCCACTGTCCTTCCACGGTGCTGATGAACGTTGATTAACGCAGAATGTCTAGTTCACGCGGTTACATTGGTCGTGTGCAGAGCTACCTGGGTCACAAGGCGATACTACGGTTACGACACAGTCACCGGTAGAACTGTTCTGTCGCGCAAACCACCGACAACATGTAAACACGGAAGCCAGAAGAGACGAGCAGAAATCGCGAAGGGACCTGTTCCGGCCAGTTCAGTGTTTTCCCGCTAGGTGGCGTTCGTTTTGCTGGAGTCGCAAATAGCGTCTCCTATACTTTGGCAGACTAGCGTCACACTGCGCGGAAGCAGACGACACTCTTGTATGCGTAGAGACAAAGGCCGCTGGTCTTTGTGTCTACCCAGTAATCCCTCCAATCAGGGCTCGGCGCTCTGACTTTTACGCACACTCTCATCTCCTCCTCTACTTCAGTTTCACTCCGTATAGTCCTGCCATGCTTGGGGTAAAGAAACAAATTGGTTTATTGAAAGACGAAGAGGTTAACCAAGCATTAAGAAAATGAAAGTAAGAGAAAAAAATTCGTTTAGAGGGTTTACATGGGACATATATTTTTGTTTGTAAATTTTTCCACGAAAATATTTTTTGGGGGCAATATTTACGCCGTTGACGCAACATAGGGGTGGGGGGTGGGGGGTAGCCCTGTTCTAGGCCTTGGCTATAAAGAAAGGTTCTTAGCTAGCTAAGCACCGTTTCTCTGTTCTCATTGCTTGGAGAGATGATTGTAGTGTGAAATGTTCGTTGTAAAATTGTTTCTTCGTGCCGTATCAGCATTTGGATGAACAATATTTGTATGTTTGAGAAGCAAATGATCTAGAATTCTAGACAGTCATTATTGTTTTCAAAAACATCCCGAGATCGCCCATTCCGCTTCGGTTTTAAACGATAGCATACACGGCTGCCGGCGTTTGTCAATGAGCGTAGCTCAGTTAGCTTGTTAATTTTTATGAGTGCGAGTCGTTATGCGTCCACTGAGGTATTTAGAGGAAGACCTCCTCAACTTACCTAGTTTGCAGCAAACATCGGTCTCAAGTACGCGCTTTCGGAAGTGCTGTGCGGGTGCTTGTTTTTGTAGTGGGACTGCCCTAAGCCTAGCGTCCCACGTCAACTATGTTGCTTTATCTGGCTTGATTTGCTCGTTTACTCGTGTTGATGCATAGCCTTTTGTATACTGATAATGCCTACCCAATCGCCAGTCGCCAGCTATCACCACAGGGGTGCACCGCTTCCCCAAACAAGACATAAAATCTGAACGACGTGAAATAATTGAGTGGCCAACTTTCTGGGACATTCCGTGGAATAAAAAATGTTCAATTAAATATAAAAATCATTATCATTTTATTTTTCACTCTGCGATAGCCAGGCAATTACATTCCTCGAGAACATTACGATCTTCTGTCAAGATAAACGAAATTGAAAATTTTGCGAAAGTAAGCCATAAGATTCAATGCAAAAAAAAAAAAAAAAAAATTGTAGAGCCGTGGAACAAAAATTATACGTGTATAAAAGTTTCATTACTACTTGATCTCTAATGACTGTTCAGTTGAAATTCTCATTTTAGTGGTTGCGCGGAGTCGTTGATGTCCAAGAAAGTTGGGATGAATAAAGGCCGGTTCAGACACTTGCGGTTGAGTGCGTTTGACTGCTTTACGTCGAGAACCGAAAGCCAGTCACCGGCACATCTGTGCTTCGTATGAAGCGTGGAATCCAATTTAAGGACTCATCTGGGCAGGCGATATTAGCAGCAGGGATGTCCTGGTTTCTCGCAGCCGCAACGCAGTCAAACGCAGTCAAACGCAACTGTCTGAACCAGGCTTAAGCCTGGTTCAGACAGGTGCGTTCGACTGCGTTTGACTGCGTTGCTGCAGCGAGAAACCAGGACATCCCTGTTGCTTATATCGCGTGCCAAGATGATTCCTTGAATTGGATTCCACGCTTCATACGAAGCCCAGATGTGCCGGTGACTCCCTTTCGGTTCTCGACGCAACGCAGTCAAACGCACTCAAACGGAAGTGTCTGAACCGGCCTTTAAGCCTCTCTCGTGCGTGCTTGCATTCGTGGTACGGTTTTTGGCATTTGTCGTGGTAGCTGTGGGCAAGAAAGTGCCGGGGCTGTCATTTTACGAGACCCCGATTGGCTCAAAACTCCCTGTCGTCAAGGCTGGATCAGCTTATGTACCCTTCCCTGCCCTCTTTCGGTGCTACTATGGTTCTCAGCGCCCTGCTTACATCCCTCTCGCGCACCTCGTGATAATGACGGGTGCCTGACGACAGGCACAGTCCGCCTTTACCTAACGTGAGGACCGGCACAGCTAACACCTTCCAGACTGCTTAGGTGACTCCGTAACGGTCGTAACCCCAGAGGACCCCAGCCATTGCAATTCATCTTCACCTGCTGCTCTTCGTCTGATCCTTGGCCTCAGAAATTAAACTTAGAGTATTCGCTATTTCGACATTCTGAAAGTTTGCCAGCTCGTCTGTCTGGTCTAATTTGTGTTGGGTCCTACCCTACCGTCCACTGCCTTTATTCACTTTTTGAAACTGCATATGTGGCTGCTCACCCGCTATGAAATATGAGTTCCGAAGGTATTGGAATCACATACGTTGCGGCAGTAGCTAGTGCGGGGCGGACAAGCATCGTCTTTAATTTATGGGGAGGTGGCGCCCCTGGCGGTGGTTGCGTGCAGCAGGCGCAACGGACGGCAAAGCATGGGAAAGCCAAATTTTGGGCAGGCATTATCAGTATACATGATGCTATGGTTAACTGTGGAATTGAGGGAGTGGGACGTGCTGCAAAGTTTTTTTAATTTGTGAATTCATGTCGGGCAGGGTTTCTGTTGTGAGTATGGAAAAGCCAATCCGAAAACTGTTCTTTCAAGGAGAAGTTGTCATTCTAAAACGGTAAAGGCGAGAGTGGTGAGGTTCCTTATCACCTATGCGATGAACATACCCTGTGTCCATTATCTGGCAAGCTCAGTAAAAAGGCAGTATGAAAGACTATGTGGCTCGGGATACGAGGAGGGCTTCATCGGTCGGCAAACGTATCTTATGAGCGAAAGAAGAGAAAGGGGCGAGGAGAAACGTAAGAAACGGTAGGCGCTTATGCCATGTTATCACGAGATATCGCACAATGTGAAGGCGCGTGCGAAGAAGTTTGGTGTGGACGTTGTGTTTAGCACGGATTTCAAGTTGGGGAACCTTACCCCTTTCTTGGGGAGAGGAAGGGGTGCCAAAAAGCACACGGAGAGAAGTCTCTTACCTTTGAGAATGGCGTAGTGTATGAGATTCCTTTGTTCTCTGGGTTCAGATACGTGGGTCAAACTTCCAGATGTCTAAAGGACAGATTACCCGAACATAGGCGAAACGTCAAAATCAAAGCTCCCAACTCGAAAGTACCGAAGCATGCCCAGGAATGCTGTAATTGTACAATCCAGTAGGCAGAAATATAAGTCGTGCACAAAGAACGGAATGACATGGAAAGAGTGGCGAAAAAAATAGAGTAAAGCGAAAGAAATAGAGTGAATTTCATTTTCATTTCATTTGTTTGGCTCAGGAGAGTGGGGAGTTCCCAGAAAGGCCGAAGTTCCGTGCCGGTTGACCTGCGAATACCAGTTTAAATTACTGGACGTGGTGCCGCGTCCAGTAATTTTATATTTTGCAGCTCAGTAACGCTTCCAAAACCTTCCTACAATTTTTTTGTTTTTGTTTTTGTTTTTTAGGGGGTGAGAAAAAAGGGTAGGGGGGGAAGGGGCAAGTGTCGATGTGAAGGTCAATGACGCATATGTTTCGCGGAGGGCGTCCCGGTTGTCTTTGTAAGCATCTATATTGGCGTGCAGGTAAGATGTGCCGAAATCGCATTTGTTCAGAAAATGAGGGACAAGTGGCAGTGCCGAAGTGGTCTGGGTTCGCAGCAGGGTTTGAGCCGAGGGAATGGATTGACCTTCTGTATGCCAAGGATGGCGACCTTGGGGTGTAGGATGTATATAAGAGAGGTGTACTTGAATACATTTTTAGCTAAGTTTGATACTTTATCTTCCTGTCACTTTTTCTTTCTCTTCCACAATTTATGTTTCTAAGTTTTTGACCCCAGTCTCGGCTAATGAATCATTGACGCTATGGCTGATGCAGAATAAAGATGTACGTTCCCGTAAAAGTGGCCCCACTGCTAATTGTGCAACTGTCGTGATCGCAACCATGGTTTCAATGCGCCGAAAAACTGAGAAAGAGCGGAGGAGACGAGAGGCGCGCGGGGACGTCAGAACGCCGAACTCTGCTTGGAAGTGATATACCTAAACTTATCTGTCGTTGTCTACACTGTACTCGTCGAAAGCGTTAAGGCCGAACCACGTAGGGCGTATTTTGGACGTATTTACGGGTTCTTTGGCGGATGCTTCCTCGATGCCTCAAGGTCGGCGTAAATACGCGCGTATTCGTCGATCCGACCGAGACAGATCTCGGCGCTCCGGCGTATTTCGGCGTGGCGTATCCGGAAGCGTACGACGCGGTGCCGGCAAATCAGCTCGCGAGGTAACAGCCGGTAGTTGCTCGAGGATTTGCTTGCCTAGCTTTGCGGCCTGCTGTTTTGCTTGATTCAGTCACCAAAATGGGCGCTCGGTTGTCGCGTGGCACCGGTTTATTGGCGAATTGTATAAATCGCTATATCTCTTTCGAACGAGCAATGAACGATTGAAAAAAAAAAAAAGAGACCATTTATGTGGTGGGTGATATCAAAAAATTATAGAAGGAAGTATTATGCATCAAAGGTACCGGCCGTCCTCCTGCCGGCACTTCTTAGCACCCTGGCGATTGCAAGGTACATTTTTGAGACAAACGCTAGAAAATTAGGCTTTCGTTGATGACTAACATTCAGTTATTTCTTTCCCCTAGCGGAAGGCGATAAAATAGCAGCTGATTTACATTTTGCCTCATTTCATGAAAGCGCGAGTCGACCTAATTTGCGCTTTTCTGCACCAAACGCCGAGAAGACGCCGACGTAAAGCGCCGTGTGTGTTTTGGCGACCTTCCCCTCTACCCTTCTGCGAAAAAAGTGCCCGCCAAATGCCATGATTACTCCCGCTGAAACGCGCGTAAATTCGTCAAGTATACGCCCTCTATGGGTCGGCCTTAAAGCTATCTGTCGTTGACTACACTGCACTCGTCGAACGAATGCGGAACGACGGCGTCCGGCGTCTGGCTCTCGCATTCGAACGCGTTCGACGAGTGCAGTGGAGACAAAGGCAGATAGCTTTACGCCACTAATCATCCCAACCAGAGCTCGGCGTTTTGACGTCCCCCGTGCCCTCTTGCCTCCTCGTCTCGCTCAGTTTCTCAGCGCATGCCGAGGAGATACCTACACAGGTAAGGATTTGCGGGCCATTTGGCTGGAGGCAATCGGGCGTTCGGCTCGCATCAAGTTTGTCCAGGTATGTTTCCCTCATTTCGCTTTGAAAGGCAAGTAGCTCTCAAATTTTGCAGTGCACCTGGCCTGAGAAAGCGAATATTTTTAGGTCGCGTTCTTATGGTGCCTCATGACGTCCACCCTCCTTGCTCGCAGATGCCATGCGAAAAAAAATATCTACAACAAGAACAGAAAAGCTGACAGGTCTGCATATTTATTTTGTTGATTTGTTTTTAGTCCTTTCGGTCGCTCCTTACCGCGCATCGACAGACGCAAACAGACGCTTGTATTGGACCGTGGATAGTGCACGATGAAACGCTAGAACGCCGCTTTCACGGTCGCGTCTTGCGAGCTTTGCCGACGTTTTGGACGGGGCCGGAATAGCAGATGGATGGAGACTAAAACGGACGCCGACGCGCGGACGGGAGAGTAATAGCAGACGGTAAACGGTGGTGGAATAGCACTAGCAGACGATTCTAGAAGCTGCTGCGCGTCTGCTCGGACAGCTAGCAGGCGGTGTCAGACGTCAGACCAGACGCATCGGATGACGCGAAAGTATCGTGGAAAGCGTCTCTGATTAGTGTGTTTACCCATAGCCTCCTCTATACTCACAAAGCCTGGCAGTTTGACGACGGAGCCATTGAGTGCCCGGTCGCAAATTTGGAGCGCGAGGATCTGGTAGCACAGAGCATCAAAGAGCCATTTCTCGGTGAACCTGGACGTCAGCGCACAGCTTTTGCAGCGGTGAGGACCCGAAACACACTTGTTCGCTCGGGATAGGTGTGTTTCGGCGTCTCGCCGCAACGGGGCGCCAGTGACGTGGCTCTCCTCCTATCCGTTGCCTGCCGCTCCACCTTTTCCATTTCGGCTGCCGCTTCTCGTGGCCTACCAGGCTTTGTCAGTATATAGGAGGCTATGGCTCAACGCAAGACATCGAGCCTGTGCTGAGGCCGTTCAGAGTCTGCTATCGTCGTCAGCGAATGCCTATTCGTATCGAAATCGGCAGCGATGTCTGAGTCTGAAGCGCGAGCTTTCACTCCGGCGAACACGCTCTGATAGTTGCTTTTTGATCGGTATATTGCACTGACGTTGTCTTCCACCTGGAAAATAATGTGTGACTGTGTTGATATATATAGTTTGCTGTGCTGTGCTATATGTAGCGCACGTTGCAGATATAGTGCTATCGGGAAGAAAACGGTTCCCGTCAAGGATTGAGAATTCTGCTCACTAACTGATGAGGTGCTGAGCAGACTTGTTAAGCGATAGCTAAATTAAAAATTCAGATAATAGTAAAAATGCTAGACGTAGATTTTATGTGCATTGTTTAATTAATAAGTCAAGGGATCTTACTTAAAGATGAATTTAAATAAGTTATATGAACTTCCCGCACGTTCCCAAAATAAAATGTAAATACACCCTCCAAACTTCAAGAAAGTCAAACGAACTGAATATCAATACCTATAAAGTTATATCTTCCACTTTTGCTTCTCCATTAATATGCATATCGATCTTCTGTAACTAGATACCGGGGTGGGAGTAGTATGGAGAATAACTAATACGAAACTAAATGTGTGCAGAACGTTAAAATGTCAAATGCCCAAGTTGATTAACAAAGTACTTTTCTTAACAGTTTCGTAGACGTTGTCTACGTACACCAAATTAGTTGTTATTTAGACGCTAGAATTTTGTAAAATAATTCTTTTCTGAAATAAGACCAACCGAAGGACGCTGTACATGGGTAATATTTGTTGGTGGAAGGCGGTTAATATTATAAATATTCAGCGAGTCGCCACTGAATGGTCTTTGAACACGTCTATCGCGATGTCAGCCATGCTACAGAAAAAAAAATATAAACAATCAAAATAGACCTTGCGTTTCGCCTCTGTTTTTACGAGCTCACTTAATGAGAGACCGCGGCAGCAGCATCGCGCGCGTTCTCCGGTCATTCGTGCCTTAAAAAATTCAACCCCTCATTTCTTACATTATTAACAAAAATAAAAAGTGGAATGCCGCTGACACGAATCCCAAACGAGCTGTTGCACGCACCTCTATCTAAGCCCGCGCGGAACTTGGCAACGATACAACAAAACAGCTTATCTTTGGCTAATGAAAATGCAGATTACCTGCCTCACGTACAAGTTTACAGGGGAAATAAAAAGCGAAAGAAATTACCTACGAGAAGTAAAGAGAGGCATAGCAGCCAGCACAGCGAAAACAAAACTGACCTTGTCCATGCGCGATCAACACACCTGGCGGCGCGCGCCCACAACACCAGGCCACAGCTCCCCTTCTCTCTCTAACTCACTCTCCTCTTCCTTCTTTCCCGTCCCCAATCTCGACGATCCGGGCAAAACTGAGATTAATGACACTGGCTTCAAGAGCTCCAAGCAGCCTCGATGGAAAAGATACATTACTTCGTCATCCACGCACGCATCTCGAAAACAAATTAAGTGTTATGATGCCGTCTTGCGTGGACCTCCCTCCTTCCCCCTAATGCGAACATGGACTCATCCCTCGTGGGCAGTAGACACAATGGAATTTCATAGGCCGAAGCGCCTTAACTACCGGCCTTGAAGTAGTCGAATGTTCCGAAGCAAGGGGAGGCGGGGAGGCGTCCGTCGTGCCCAAACTGTCATTATGATTAACGGATGCAACAAAGAAGCAGCAAAGGCAATTCCAAGGCTCTTCCGTGGGGATGTGTTGGTGCCGCCCTCTTCAGATCGCCAGCGTAGCGCCGGCGAGTGGTTACCCGAAGGTCGGCTTCGACCGTCTTCTGCGGCCCACCACCACCAAGTATACCAGTTTGACCAGTTCGGTTGTGTCAACGGCGGCGGGTTCACTTTGTGCTTCGATTGTGTTCTGACCCAGTCTGAGGCGGCCTCTATACTCCACCAGCCTTTCCCCGCAGCAGAAATCATTGCATACGAAAAGATGGTCTTACTACCTGGTGGCGGCCCTCGCCATTTGTTGTTTGACCTGTGCTTGAACGCAGGGGCGGACGCAGGTATTTTGTGAGAGGGGGTCAGGTGTTGGTCAGCGTATCATATGTTTAAGACCCCCCCCCCCCCGCCCCCCCTTCCCATTTCCACGCCGTAAATTTTTACACATGCAGAATTCAAGAGGGGGGTCAGGACATCCGGACCTCCCCCTCTGAATCCGCCCCTGCTTGGACGGGTCCCGACGTCACGCCTCGCCATGAAAGTTGCCAAATTATCTACTCAACTTTGGGGCAACTTTGAATAACAAAAGTGTCAAAGGCGTTGAACACTAATTTTCCGCATAAAGGCCCTCCCCCCAAAAACGTTATTTTAATGATCCGACCTTTTACCGAAAGCTCGTGCCTAAGCACATGTTCCGATCACCCGGACTCTTTTATGTCCTTTTTTGATTGCTCGAATTACAAATTATTGTTTTAATTAAATCAGGCTTGAAGAGTGTTTGACAGAATCTATTCCCTTCTTTGTAGAAATTGTTCTCTTTTGGAGAAGTTTGGATGCGCAGTTGTCAGGTAAGCGGGGACTCTACCCTAGAGTCCCAAGCAGTGAGGACTGCAGTAAACTGTTTGCAGTGAATCCTAAAGCTATAAAAGATTAAAGGGCTCCGCAAGAGAGCGCTCTTCCGAAGCCAGTCTTCTCGAATACAAAGTGTTAGAAAAAACAATTGTAGAGATTGCTAGAACGAACGGAACGCATTTCGCCTCCTGATTTTCTCTCGGTTGTTGGTAGGGATGCCGCGAACCTCCTGAAGTTTGGGGTCGAAAGGTTTTGAAAATTTCGAACCTCGCAAAGGTTAGAATTTGAAAGGTTCGAAACTTTAGAACCCCGTTAAGGTTCAAATTTGAAAAAAAAAAAAAATCGAAACTGTCAAGGTTTCTAAAAATTTGAGTTCGAAGATTTTAATTTTTTTTTTTTTTTTGCAAATGTTCGAAAAATCGAAAAATTCAAATTTTTTTTTAAGGTTCAAGTCCGAAAATTTTGAAGATACAGGTTCCAAAGTTCGTACTTTTCGATTTTAAGATTGAAGTCTGAATTTCATGGACAGAGATCAAATTCCACAGTTTTGAAATCAGTTTTTATGAATTCAACTAAAAAAAAAATCGAGAAATATGTGCTACAAATCTTATTGAAAACGTTACACATTTCTCTTATGCCGTAAATATACTTCTTCCTTGTCAATGCTATACACACGGTTCTACTTGTATTACTCGTTACTTGTCCCAACTTATGTCCCAACTGGTTGAACGGTTCATCGAAAAGCCCTGAGGCAATCAGGTGACCGTACTTCTTCTTACGTCTTTCCAAACTAGTAGCGACCCGACCAAACGTCGCCTAAAAGCGATGCTGGCATAAGATAACTAAATATACAGGATAACACAGGAACATAAAGACATCCAGGCTTCCCGAAATCGTTTAGTCGCTCTGAGCGTTTATGTTAGGTGTTATGACCCGTGAAGTGAAAAAAACAAATACAAAAAACTCTGAACACAGTCACAGCACCCGACACTAGTCAGGGCTGACTAAAACGCGACAAGACTTAATTAAAGCCCCCCCCCCCCCCCCCCCCAAAAAAAAAAAAAAAAGTAAGAGAAAATCACAGCTTCTCAGGTCACGGCCGGTTGTCATCGGGCTAACCACTGCCGGGAACCTTTCTTCTTCATTAGTCACCAGGTGGTTACTAATGATAATGAAGTAAGCGCCGAACCATGCAGCGTTCGCTGTAGCCCACCGGCATCGCGATCAGCGCGCGCCTTTCAACAGCCGCATTTGAGGAAACCGGGAGACTGGTTCAAAAACCAGCACTAGCGGAACGCCTCGGTTGAATTTCAAGCCTGCAGATCATGAATCTGTTGGCCCGCTGGTTACATCGAGGAAACCTACGGAGCTGTGAGTGGGAGAGGCTCTGTGCGGAAGTCGAAAGAAAAAGGTGCGAGGTGCGAGGCCGAGGCCACCCCGAAGGGATCATTTTGTGGCACAATCAGCTAAGTAAAACTCCAGCGCATTTTCCGCTCCACTTCACACATTGACATTTTGTGTTATTTATATATGTTGCCTTGAACCTATGGGGGTGAACTTGGTTCGAACTTCGTCCAACTCTTGCTCAGAAGTTCGAAGTTCGTCGACCGTTTTAACTTAGCAGGCTCAAAAGTTTGAAAAGCGTCTAATTTCTTACCGTATATGTTCGAAAGTTATAAAATTGTCAAATTCCATAGCGCGAAAAATTCAAAAGCTTGAAAATAATCGAATTTCTTAGCGACAACAATAGAAAGTTTTAAAATCGTCGAATTGTTTATGTTAAGTTCGACATTCGAAGCGTTTTCGAACCTTTCAAACCCCTTGGTTCGATCTTTGAATCTCAGGGTCGAAAAAGTTCGCGGCATCTCTAGTTGTTGGTTATCGAGTTATTAGAGTCTTTTAGAATGCTCCACAAAATTTACATGAAATGTTTTACATTTGTATCGTTCCTATACCAAAGAGTCTAAAATTAATGTTTCTACTTCCCATATCATATCATGTCACTGTTTGCTGTTAGGTCGGAGAAGCAGCAGCACACAGGACTTAACGTCTCAGCACTGAATTCCGTGATGAGATGAGGTGGTTTCTTATATAATACAGGGTCGGTTAATTTGATGTTCCTATAGCCGCAAATGATGCGTAGTGGCTATAAAAAATTTTGCTTCGCTTTCCACGTGTAACTTAGAAGGTTTTAGCAGAAAACCCTGTTTTGGAAGTCGTTTTGGGACCGCTGCGTGGAAACAAAGCGTTAGATTTGATCCTTCAACAATATTCACCAAATTGGCTACAGGTCTCTATCAGGTGCACACTTAAAACCTAATAGGTAAACACACTACAGTGTGCAGCTCAGTGGTCTTTCTGATCGATCTTCCTATAGAGCGACAGATACACCATGGTATGCCACCCCCAAATACTCTCTATTGCCCCGATTTCTTGTCCGACTCCGCATGCCGCAAAAATGTCTACTATGTAAAGAAATTTTAGACATGATGCTACGATTCCAGCTAAGAAGTAAACAAATAATAAAATATAAGCTTCGGTGTTTACCAGAACATACATATGCTCCTGTGAGCCACTATAGGACCGCGCACGCGCCCATAACTTATGGATACCCAAAACAGCTCCGATCGCTCAAGATGGTTCCATACCCCCTTCGAAAACATCAGTAAGAACACTCGTCTACGGTTACAGTATTATAACTTTACATATTTATTGATTCAAATAAAAACTGCCTCCATTAAACTGGAAACGTGTATAACCATAGTATAACAATATGCAAATCAGTCTCAGGTGAAACTAAATAGAAACGTGATGGGCTGCGAGCTAGCTGATCGACAAAAAAAAATAAAGATGATATGAGAGAAAAAAAGACAAGAATGAGGTTGCGGAAATAATATCAATAAAATATTTTAGCTAATATCAGCGCTCAGATATTGAAAGCCATTTTATTTGGATCCTACTCTCTGAGCTACCTCTCAAACCAAAAAAAACAACAAAAAAGCCACTATTTTACAAAGAATACTACAATCTATGGTGAACGTATAATATGAACGGCAACTCTCGATCCGGTTTTTGGTGAGGCCTACGGCGGTCTCTTCAAGCTCAGGAATCTTTCGAATTGTCAAATACATCAAACAATGTGACCTTAACTCTAGATTTCTCCCCTGTCTGGAGCAAATATTCTTCTAAAAGTGTCAGGCACGCCAAGAAGCATGCAGAACTGTTGCAGCTCACGTTGTCCGCGACGGTATGCTCTTGATCCATTCAAGAAATAAAAATAATAAAAATGGTAACCGTAGCTTGATAATAAATGTACTGTATTTTATATTCTTGGTATTTTTTTTTCTTCGAAGCAAAGTGTTTATGCCTTTGTTTCAAGAGCACTGTCCATGTGATCCGGCTCGGGATATTCTTTTAGTCCTGTAGACAACGTCTCGACTATCTCTTTAAAATAAATGCCCTGTATGTTGTCTTTGAGAAGGTAGAGCACAAACCAATCTCCGTAGCTGGCCTTCCTTACGATCTGGTCCATGTACTTTGGGTCTACCATTTTGCTCAAGGTTCTCAAGAGCATGTACCTGTACCTCGGAAAACCGCACACAAGAATACGGTACAGAAGTGTCAAACCCGTGACGACGGCTAGGAAGATCATCCAGAACCATAGAAATATGTAAATCTTCTCGTTGATAATGTTTAGCGGTAAAAGACAGATGGAGTCATGCTTTTGAACGTCCCCGGAGGTACCATAGCGGTGGAAGCGGCACTTGGTCATCTTTGGGAAAATCTTGGTCATAGGGTCGACACGAACTTCGGGATCGTCGTTCATGAACTGGATGACCTCTGTACCGTAGGTCGTAAACATGCCACCCAGGAACTTGTCGAGGAAGTACATCTGTCCGATGACGTTGACAAAGTTGAGCACTTCGCAAATAAAGAACCTGATGGCGTAGCTCTGGTGCTGGCTCTTGTGCCTGAGGAAGTACCGAACGACGGCATTGACTTGCGCGTTCTTCTTGTCATCCTCGAGGATAGGCTTGTTGAGCTCCAGCAGCAAGGATCGTATCCTTCCGTTCTCCCACGACCTCCACAGCCAGCGAGGAAAGTAGAACATGATCGCTTGCAGGAAGAGGACGAAGCAGACCCACTGGTAGTAGGCGTGCTCGATGACGTGGTCCGTGTCTCTGATCCTCATCTGGTCCACTCCGGGAGCCGCTACTTGCGAACCGACGGTCGCGTTTAGTGATCTTGAGAGCGTAATGGTGCCTTCCACCCAACAGTACGTGTTCATAACGTTCTCCGGTACGGCATCGTGCGTGATGCAGTAGATCGGATTGCCGAAGAACTGCGTGGCACTCACCAGGACGCTGCAGGCGAACAGGAACACGCCAGTGAATCGGTAATGGAGGCGGAAGATGTTGTTGTCCGTCTGGATTTTGCCAAACCGGAGGAGGTTTTTGAAGGTGTCGGTGAGAAAAAGTTTGTCCATGGCTGCCTATGGTAGCGATATCCCGCCGGCTGCAACAGGCGACTAACTCTAAAGAGAGATCGCTTTTAGGTTCAGGTCGTTATCACCACAATCTCCGAAAAGAACTTTGCCCAGTGTCAAGATAGCCAGGCAGAAATTCTCTCGAAGCAGCACCCCGACGACATCTATCGCAACAAGTCCTAAAGAATATATATATATATATATATATATATATATATATAGAGAGAGAGAGAGAGAGAGAGAGAGAAGCCACAATAGTTTCGACGGTACGGCAGCTTTGGAATACACATAGAAAAAACTAATTCTTCTGACGAGGTTTACGTGCCTCGTTGTTTTGGGCACAATATGTAATTAACGTCCCGAAGCAATTTATGTTGGTTAGCTTGGCTACGCAACCGCTAGACGTAAAAGATTAATGCAGCAGCCTTTCAAACAACATTTTCACACTTGTAAATTCTTTAGAAATGCGTCACTTTTCCTCCATAACGCCTTTTTATCATAATATCCTAATTAGGTGTATATCTGAATTTTGTTATGCCTCTATATGAAAAATTATAAAATACTCTACACTCGTGGACACAAAACATAAAAAAAGCACAAGACCATACAAACCGCAACTCAAACATTAAACTATGATTTAAGTACAGCAGAGAAAAAGCTGGAACTATATGTATGATATGTGATAATAGCTCCGGACATGTTCGGCATAAGGCATAATATTCGGCCACCGATTCCTGGGTGATCGGTGGCCGAATATGTTAGCGCGCCGCATCTCGAAACACACAGAGCGAAAACTATAATGGCGCAGAACCAAGAAATCCTGGGCTTCCCTGCCTGTTTCGATAGCAATGACCCTCATACCGGCATGCAGTTGTGTCATCGCTACTTTGTAATGCACGTTATAGATCCTAGACGAGCAGTCGTATCCTGAACTGGCCAAACTGCCTATCTAACTTTTTGATACAGTGACGGGACTGCTGCGCCATTCTCAGAGCTGCCCTAAAGTGCTCACCATGCAGGGCTACTACGTATCTTAGAGAGAGCATTGAGACGCCTTATAGTGTGGTACATCTTCTACCAGAATATATGTAATTTACTTTGTTTGTTCATTATCATTTTATATCCCCTTTTTCAGTTCTTAAACGTGAAGATGTCAGCCCGAAACTTTCCGCAACTTTCAGTTGGATAACCCCTGCCTTTTTTAAGCAAACTTTACTTCTTTCTTTTTTATTGTAAAATTAAGAATGACGAGTGTCCTCCGCTAATTTAAAGTTAATAAACTGTAAAATTGAGCGACCATACTACCAACCCCGCGTTGAAAGGTAGCGTGTAGCACCTAAGCGCTTTTGCGGACAGACAGAGAAGCACGTGCCAGCGTGGGATGGTTGTTTTCAGAAACAAATACATATAGTGAAATGTACCCAAGTTACTCTTAATATAAAAAAGAGAATTCTATTAAGGAACACAAAAAACGGAATTATGTATAACACAAATGTAGCATACCCGCAAAAAGAAAGCAGGCAATCATAATAAATATACTATACAGGACATCTGCATTATAGGTCAGAATATATTTGTAGAAAATTATGGAAAAAAAAAAACTTATTTCTACGACAATTTTGCACAAAACCTGCAGCTGCCCAATATTCAACACTCAACGTTTTCTACCAACTTCATTGCGGGCACTGTTGGCATTTCTTTTGTGTAGGTTGTGTCCACCATTGTTTACTCGAACAACAAAGGAACCGCTCACCACTCGGACTGTTTCAATAATGACATAGTACGGTTGCGATTTCGTTGCTCTCATTGCGGCAGGCAGACATCGAACACGCGAGGTTAGGCACAGAATGTTTTTTTTTTTTTTTTCAGATCACAGAAAGCACAGTCCCCTTGATCCCAATAACACACTGCGCAGTACCTACAATTAACATTTAAAAAAAAAAAAAAAACGTAATCTACAAAGACATGTCTTGTATCATTTTTCTTTCATTATCACAAACTTTTAGCTCAATTCGCTTCTACGATTTCGCGTGGATAAAAATAATAAACGAATGACTGAAACGTGGTTTTATGAAGTACAAATAAAAGCAACACCGAAAAACGTGTCGGGCCATTGTTGGTTGCATTCCGTCCCTTTATTAATAGCGAAATTAAAGGAGACGTGCCATTGCTTTTGTTAGCGGCACGACAATAAATTATTTTATTATTATTGTTGACTCACACTACCTGAACACGCAATCGCCTATAGGCTATAGTGTAAGCAAATAAAAATAAATAAGTAAATAAATAGATAAACCTAACGATCACTTCTCACATCCACAGCGCAATCGCATTCACCGTTTAAAAAAAAAAAAAAAAAAACTTTATTTCTGAATTTTTTTTTGTTGTTGTTTAACGAGATACAGTCAACACTGTCCATTCTGGTGGCTCCTATATTTGCCACATAGTTTTAAGTACTCAGAGGTGCAATAACATGTTCGATTTTGGTGGCAAGTGTGCGCAAGTATATCATCACGAAGTAATATGGCCGTATTGTGCCCCTTCGTGTCACTTCTCTTAATTTTTCCCTTGTAATGTGACTAAGGTGGAATTTAAATTTTTAGTAATACCAATGTAACCTATACAACATCCCACAAATGTCTGCAGTAAAGACAAAGACAGGGGTCGTCAGAATGCTTTTATTTGTAGGAGAACTCGTGCATAGAAGGAACTTTCCAAAGTCACGCGCTCGTGCCCATGTATTTGCCTGCACTGCAGATGATTGTGAGATGGAGTATAGCTTTTATCACTGATATCAGTCACTGATCGAGTGTGAGACTTTTGAACAACCTTGCTGGAGATAGCAGTTTTTCTTCTGACAGCTTAACTGATGTTGTGGGTTACTAGTACTGATCCGGATGAGCGCAGGAGTCCTGATCTATAGCCAGGTTCTGAAACCTATGAAAGAAGAAGAAATACAATACCGATATTCTTATATGTTGCATTAAAAACGACCGTGGATGCAGTGGATACACCAGATCCAAGCGACACGATCTTTGCTATACTCCGTTCACTCTTAAGCTGAGACTGCAGCCATAGCTATGAGCGCGAGCTAACCCGCACTTCTGGCTTTAAACATGTTTCTAGCGCGGGCGCTAGAAACACGTCTCAGGCACGTATACTAAAAGTGATCTGTAAGGTCAGTCAACTTTTTAAACTCCATTTTCGCTATTTTCACGGCAGCTTCTACTGCGCCGTTACTTTGAGGATACTTCGGGCTTGATATATTATGTTGAAAGCCCCACTCCTTGTGGAATGACACGAATAACGATCGCAATTGTAGGCCATTATCTGTTAAGACCCTTTCCGGTATGCCATGTCTAGCAAAGATAGACTGCTTCCATAATAGTCGTTTCCGATCTTTGGTCTTCAAGGAGGAACACTTCGTAGGAACGAGAAAAATTATCGGTGACAAGAAGATAATTCTTGCCTTCGACGTAGAAGAGGTCCATGGCGACTTTTTGCCAGGGTCGATCTAAAAGAGAACTTGGAATGAGTGTTTGTCTTCTGTGCTGCCTCTGCTGTAGGTATTTCGCACATCTTCCAACCATGTCCGAGATGTCCCTGGAGATGCCAGGCCACCTACACGATTCTTGGGCCCTCCTTGAACATTTGATGACCCCTTCATGCCCATCATGTGAGAACTGTAGAACCGATGGTCGCATTAAAAGGGGTATAACTTATAAGTTATACCCCTTGTTTTCGGATTAATCCAAAAAAACTCCGAAAAACGCCCGCCGGTAAAATTTTGGTCAATTCGGATTTATCTGATAAACTCCGAATATTTATGGGTCAATGCCACGTCCCCCCCCCCCCCCCCCCCCCCCCCGGGCAAAAAAAAAAAAAAGTAAACGACTTTTTTTTTTGACAGTTTGATCAGCAGAGAGCCAATGGTCCTGAGAAAATTCCCCCATAATTATCTTTCATATCTCGGACCGTTCTCAAAAGGGGTCTTGCCGCTTGTCTCTTCAAGGTTGATTCAGGGCAACAGGTCGTTCGTTGTACATTCGGGTCACGACAAAAGCCACTCTTTTGGCTTCCAGTTTGGGCCATGCGATTTGTGATTTAGAGAAAGGAAAGGGTATGTTTTAGTAACAGTGAAACCTATGGACCACAGGGATTGTATAAAATTGGGAAGAGGGGCAGTTCAAACTCTCTATTACCTCCTTAACCACTCCACCTCGTGCGGCCGCGGGCTAGATTGATGGAATAGGATGAGATGGCTACGAGCTTCCTAGCGACTATCTCCGGGAGTTTATTGATTTTAAGGTATCGGTGTTTATCGAAGCGCCACTTGTGTGTTACTTTTGTCGTGGATAAATTAGCATTGCCAATGGCAATGGCACCAACGTTAAATTCAACTGTAGATATTTCAATTGATACAAGCGCGTTTTATTTTTTATCTGGCATACGTTTACACTCGGTTATTATTTATTTATTTATTTTTAATAGGAAACACAGCGAAATTAAACTCCGAATTTTGGAGAATTGGGAATAAAAAATATAAACTCTGATAAACTCCGAATCTTCGGCAAAAAATAAACTCCGAAAAACACCCTCCGAATTTGATGAAAAATAAACTCCGAAAACACGGAGTCCTACTTATAAGGTACCGTGAGCCTCTCACGATAATGCCATCATGCAGAGTGAGCTCGTCCTTAACCTGCCAGTATTGAAGGCAATCTTGAGGTGCTTGCGATTTACTCTTGGGCCACCCGTCAGTGATGCGCATCTTTAAAGTGGCCATGACCGGATCGCTGTCTTGAGCTGCCAACAGTTGTTCTAGGCAGACGTCTGAAGTAGGCACATGTCGAATGAGGGCGTGCTCAAATTCACTAACCTCCTCTGCGATACATAGGATGTGTCCTCACTTTTGAGAGGCTTTCTGGGGAGAGTGTCTGCTATGAAAAGAATTTTCCTCGGGGACATGCTTCATGGTGTAATCGTACCTTATCATGCAAATACGCACGCGGTGAAGTCTGGGTGAAAGGCCATTTACGGGTTTTCTGGTGAACAATGGTATGAGAGGCTTGTGATTGGTCTTGATGTGAAAAGTTAATCCCTCAAGGTAGCCCTTCAGTTTCTCGCAAGCCTAGGCAATCTCAAGGGCTTCCTTTTCAATCTCTAAATACCCTCTTTCTGTTTCGGTAAGCGGATTTGAAACGAAGGCGACTGCCCTAAGGGTTTCATCTTCCTGGCGCTGCATATAAGCACGGCTCCGATGGTAGCTTGAGGCATCGGCCGATTCTATCGTCTCTTTCGTTAGGGAGTAGAGTGCCAGGACTGGTCGAGATGTCAGATTTCGTTTCACCCACTCAAACGCTTGCTGTTGAGGTGTTATTATGAAGGAGCCCTGGCAAGGGTTAAAGCACGTCTGCCAGGTTTGGTGTGAACCTTGCTATGAAGTTGACCATTCCGAGAAACCTTTTGAGCTCCGTGGTGTTTGAAGGAGGAGGCATGTTTAGGATGCTGGATATTTTTTTCATTCTCAGGGCTTACACTCTCCTGATCTGATCACGTGTCCCAGGAACTGAATTCTATTTCGGTTCTTGACGATATTAGCGGCGAGATGTTTTGGTGGCGCCCTCCTATGGTTCCCCCTTGTGACGTCATTACCTTGCAAACAACAAGTTCGATGGTGTTTGTAAATAGCATGGTGGAAGCTTGAAATTATTGCGCTCTCAAAGGAACACTGCCAACACCGTCAAAGTTCTTTCATTCCTCTTATTTCCGTCGATGGTAAATCCTTTTTTGACGTCATAGTCAGCGTTCGGCCAATCGTGGAAGGTCGACCACAGCGACGCTTTCGGTCGCGCATTTGTAGTCATTTCTATGTTTAGCACTCCACAGCATAGCGTGCGAAATTTGTGCACCGTTCAGCGTTTGGCTGATAAGGCAGTGAAAGTAAGGTGCTCACCGGACCAATCAGTAGCCATGAATTTCATCGCCTGACTTTGCTCTCAGCACCTATGTATATAAGCGCAGAGCGTGATCACGTGGTGCAAGACCGACTGCTGACTGATTCAATGAGCACCTGGCTTTTACGACATTTCCGCGAGCTCGCTGGCTTCCGCAGTGCTTTGGCTACGCGTGCCTGCGCGTTCATACTTGTGTTAGCAAGGAAAGAAAGCTCGCGCTGAAGGCGGAGCTTCTAGTCTCGTATGGTACGTATAATAGTAGAGCCACTAAATGAGCTGCGCTTAGAGTATCGGCATTCTATTCCCCGACATTGTTGTGGGCGCCACCATTTTGGTGCGTATGCAGAGCAGACGCAACTGCCGATTGTCATGGTTCAAAAGTGCGACTTCCTCAGCATTAGATTCGGTGTTAGGAAGCTCATGTAATATTACTTTGCTCTGTCGCGAACCGTTTAAAGATTTCTGGAGGGCGGAAAAGTGTTTCCTGTGATTTCAGATAAAGCTTTTGATAACTGGCAACCATGGTTTTAAGCCACAATATGGACACGTGTCGTTACTCTGAAGCGTAGCTTATTTAGTGGCACTAGTGTATAGCGTTTACCGCCCAGGTCACTGTCACTGATCCATGCTTGCGCGGCGTCTGATACCCCGGGGGGGAGAGAGCTATTGCGCATGATTGGAGCGCGTGCCACAGCCCAGTAGACAAAGATGACAGCTCGCAGAACGGGACAGGTTCGCCACCGCAAACAAAAGTAGGCGGCATATATTCTCATCCACGCTCAAAATTACTCCGGCCAAAGGCCGTTTATTAGAACCAGTGTGTCGGATATCGCAAAAAAAGGTCCCTAAACTGCAGCATCCGTTTCTCGAACGCAGCGTTTGCTCAACGAGGCGGCGAGCAAGCAACAGGCCATGGCGGGGGACAGTCACGGCACGGTCCAAGGCTTCGGGCGACGCCGATTGCCTGCACGGATCAACGGAGACACAGTTTTATAAAAGGCGTTACGGTACGGCGGACATTCAGCGCCCGTGTCCGCCGCCGGTCATTGCGACGGAGCCCCGCTGCCACTTCGTCTGTGGCACTGCCGCAGCGACACATCAGAAAGGGCGTGATATGGGGAAGGCCGTCCGTATCGTTTCGGCGACAAACGTTTCGTCGACATGTGTTTCGTCGGCACACGTTTAGTCGACATGCGTTTCGTCGACAGCTTTTAATCAACACGCCTTTCGTCAACACGGACGCTTCGCAGAAAGGCGGCCATCCTTCTTTTCCGTTCGGTTCGGAAGTTCTGGAAGGCCAAACCATACAATTTATTCAGTACATGACCATATTCAGTACATAACCGCTAATGCTAAACGCATGTTAGGTTACCTCAAAAGCATTTTGTTTTCTTTCCACCTGTTTTACTCAAGTTAACCCTTTTTAAAACCCCAATTCGTCCAAAGTCACACTTGTGCATATTCTGTCTGTGATCATTCCCGGGCAAGTCACTCTCTTTCTTGCATTGGAAGCAGTGTTGAGTACGTTCCAAAAAAAAAAGGAACAAAAGCTTGTTTCTCGTTCCTTCTGATTTTTGGACGAGTTCCCGTTACAAGTGTTTTATGTGAAAAAGGAACTCGTTCCCGTTACAGTTAAAAATAGAACGTATCGTTACATATACGTTACATTTGTATTTTGTTCATTACCATATTCAATTAGATCAAACAAAGTTTTTTTTTTTGGTTTTGTTTCCTCTATCCCATCAAATGGCAACATACGAATTTGAATGCCGTGATGGAAGGACACCAGCAGAAGAAGCAGAAGAAGAAAACAAGCGGAAGCAAGGTTTCATTTGTTGATATATTCACCTTTAGAAATCTCACCTTGTAACCATATTCATGTTTGTGGTGGGCGATTCAGACGAGCCAAATGTACTGCTACTCTACATTGCACGATCGTTTTACAACAACCTCACACATTTCAATCTAACAAGGTCCCTTGTTCGAACTTAACAGCAGTTGCTTCTCGATGCTGCTGTCCTCAAGACGAACAAGTGAGGAAGAGGGTAGGGCTTTTGGAAGGTCGGTCTTGAAAACTACTAGTCCTTCTTTGTAAAGGTTGAATTCGTTGTTCAGCTTGAAGGTCGGGGACAAGGAGAGAGGGAATAAAGGTTAATTTTTGTGTATCTTTTAAGTGATCAATGTTCGGGTTACAAGGGTGCGTTTGATGTCTGGTAACCTGTTATTTCGTCTTCACTGTAGGTCAGGGGCGGACGCAGGTATTTCTTGAGGGGGGGGGGGGTCAGGTGTTGGTCAGCAGATCATATGTTTAAGAACCCCCCCCCCCCCCCCCGTTGCCGTTTCCACGTGCTAAATGTTTACACATGCAGAATTCAAGAGGGGGGTCAGGACATCCGGACCCCCCCTCTGAATCCGCCCCTGCTGTAGGTCTCTTTGTGGAAGTTAAGTGACGGCTGTAGTCGGCCTTAGATTACTGGGTGTATCAGAATTCGTGGAAGCAAGGAAAGTAGCTGAGTTTGAGACGTCCCTCTTTCTATGTCTTTTCCTTCGACTAAAAGTTTTGCATTTTGTACCGTATTTCGGGCACTGAAAAAAAGAGTCAGTGTCCAATTGCTCTCCTGCACCCAACTGTTACCAAGCGAGAACCCCACAATATAAACCCTAAGATAAGTAACAAAAAAGTTAACGAGACCCTGCTATTCGTAATGATATTGATTTTATACTTTTTAGAATTTCTCTCTTAGGAATAAAATAAAACTTACCCCACTGGACGAAAAGAAAAAGAACGCCGTTCCTTTTTCGTTTCAGTAAAAATGTAACGAGTTCCCGTTCCAGTTCCACCGATGCAAAGTGGAACAGTGACGTTCCTTTTTTCCTCCTAAAAGGAACGCGTTCCAAGAACGCCGTTCCTTGGAACGCCGATCGGTACAACGCTGTTTGATTGGAAGCCATCCGAAACAGATTTGCTCGTTTTATTCTCATGAACTACCACTGCACTGCAAGCGTCACCAACACAAAAACTACCCTGTCATTGCCACCCTTGTCCTTTCGCCGAAAAGTTGATCCGCTTTCTTTACTTTATAAAATTGATGTTAAAATTTTTTAGACATTATTAATTAACTAAATTTATTAATTTTAATAGCAGACGGCTGCATGCACCAGTTATGCTAACGAATTAAAAAATGTTTACCCATTAACGAGAATGTTTTAGTTTTATTTCTCTCTGGAAAATGCCCGCGAACGTGAGCCAGGAAAGAGGCTCCGGTCACCTTACTGTTTGACAGGAGCAAAAGGTAGTACAAGCCCGCGCTAAAGCCTGG